>PVLD010013332.1:0-56451 GCA_004027595.1 Dinomys branickii | reverse complement strand
CTCCAAGCACACCCCTGGCCCACGCCCTCGTTTCGGCATTCGTAGCTTCAGCTTCGGAGACCCATTGCCCAGCTGCAAGGGGTGGGGAACGGTAATGCTGGAGCCACATGGTCTGGACCCGCCCCCACCCATAGCACGACGACAGGGTGGAGCCAGGCGGTCCGCTGTGAGCATATGTGCTTTCCCACCTCCAACCATGACAGTTTGCATACACCCCTGTATGTTATAGTATAGTCTGAGGCAGCTATATCTCTTCCCAAGGTGAGAGTCCAAGGATATAGATAAACCCAGGAGTACAGTTATTATCACAGGGAAGATGACTGATTGAGTGGTAGGGCAACAGAGATGAGGGAGGAGAAAAAACGAACTGATCAATAGGGCCATCATCTGTGTAACCTGAGTAACAAAGATGAAGGTAACATTATGTAGGACAGCATCCAGAGCTAATTCCCTTCTATGTTCTCTATAATTCTGTATTTCCTCAGTCGTTTTTGTATTAGCAGAAATGAAGATAACTTTATATTATACAGCATCCAGTGCAAATTCCCTACTATCTTATCTATCTATAATTTGGTATTTCCTTTAATGTTTTTGTGTTAACTAATGTGAAGATAACTATGTAATACAACATCCAGTTCTAATTCCCTACTATATTCTGTATAACTTTGTATTTTCTGTATTGTTTATGGCTTTTCTGGTTCATATGTCTCCATTCTTTCGTCTTTAAAATAAAATTTAAAAAAAAAAGTATATGATGTTAAATCTCTTTCATGCTATGGGCCACAGTTTAAATTCTCTAAATGCTGTTGTGCTGGCCTCTCCCCCCACCATCCAAGTCCCCCCATAAGAATCTGTAATCCCACTTTCCATGCTACAAGTGTCTCCTCACTACCCACCTGGGAATCCCCTTCCCACTATGCCGTGGAGCAGTCATAGAGAGCCTGCTGTGGGCTCTGTTCTCAGCCTGGCACGGCGGAGGGCTCGGAATGTCCTCACCATCTGCCTCTGGCTCCATGAGGCGCTTCCATCTGCTCTGCAGTACTGATGTTTCCCAGAAGAGATTTAATGGCTCCTTCCTCTCTGCACTGTCAGGTTAGTGCCTTTGTCTGTAGAATTAGCACAGGTGCACCTGCAGACTAGTGTCCTCGTTAAACTGTTTTTGGCATCTCACTCCCATAAGGACGACTCCAGGGAACCTTTTAAACAGGCACTTCATCACAGAAGCCTCTCCAGATGGGAAGGGGTAGCCCCAGTTTCATCATTTGAGTGGGGGAGCCCCAGGACCCTCTGGGTTTTCCATCACAGTCCCCCAGCCCTCACAGAAGCAGTCACAGGAGGGTCCGCTCCAGACCTTCATCTCTCTGGTGCTACCCCTGTCCTGTTCCTTCCCTGTTGGCATCCTCAGGTGAGAGTCAGGCCCCAGAACACAGCATGAGCTTCTGTTCTGGCTGCTCCTCCTGTGTCACAAAGGTTTTCAGGTGACATCCCAGGTGAAGCAAGGGATGGCAGGTCCCTGAAATCCCCCCTTGTCCACACCCACAGGCTCTGCCTCTGTTTGCCCACTCTGTCCTCTGTGCAGCTCTGGGCCAAACCTGCCTAAGATAGCTTCTATAACTGCCAGGCTAAGGCGAGAAAGACATGAATATCCCCTAAATTCTGCCCAGGGATCAGACCTAGGGGTGGGCAGATGCAGCCAGGTCCTCAGTGACCTATTCACTTACCATTCTCTGGGGAGACTTTGGCCAATCTTGAATGCCAAGAAAGAGTGTGGAGGATCAGAGTCAGGGCCATAGGGATTTGGAGGAGGTGAGTGGGTGGAAGTAGAGGATTTCTAGACATAGGAGCTGCAATAAGATCTCTGAAAATGGTGGAGTGTGCACAGAAAACAAGCGGGAAGATGGCATGAGTGAAGAGAAGGGAGAAAAAAAATACAAGATGTGCTTTGGGGGAAAGAATTGATGGGCAAAGCCAGAGCCGGCAGTTTATACAGGAGACACAGAAAACACCTGGGGCAGAGCCTCAGGATCATTGGCAAATGGAACCAGGCCCAGGACATGGGGACCCTAAGCCCTAGGGTTACCTAATGAGCCCAGGCAGCTGAGCTACAACTCAGTGTGTCCAGCTGACACAGCCAGGCTCAGCAAGACCAAGTGAGGACACAGCATGGGGTGAGGTCACACCCCACTCCCTGCAGCTGCCCCCAAATCCATGGCACCTTCTCTCTCCCGATTGGTCTCTTCCCCCACCCTCTCGCCCTCCTCCTGATCTCTCCTCCCTCCCTGTTCCTCTACCTCCCTCCCTGTCATATTCAGCAAGCATTTAGCCAACACTGGCTCCACTAGACACTGTGCTGAATAGGGGAATTCGTGTTCCCCCCCAAGTCACCCCTTTCTCAGAGGCCAGTGTCTAGAGAAAAGACAAGGAAAAACTTCATTTCAGTAGATCACAAGCAGAGCAGGGACCAAGTATTAGGCATGGTCGGAGCTCAGAGTAGGCATCTGCCCTAATGTAGGGACCACTGAAGAGCTCCCCAAAAGGCTGATAACAGAGCTGAGTCTTAAAGGGAGAGGAGAGAGCCAGGAAAAAGGAAGGAGAGAGGACATTTCAGGCTGTGGCATCAAAAGTTTTGTGTGACACCAACTCAGGAGGTGGGTAGGTTCATGCCTGGATCCCTTTCATGGGGGAAATAAGCAAACAGTGGTAACACACTGATTCAGAGGGGAAAGGATGTCACAGGTATGTGGGATGATGTCAGGATGTGAGCTGACCTTGGCAGACACAAGGCCATGGAAGAGGCCCTTCGCATTTCCCAGGGTGTGGGCCAGGGGTTTGGACTAACTTCACTTAGATTTACGTGGAGGAGAAGAACCCAGTTGGTACCTGGTTTGCCTACCTTTCCTACTTCCTCACTGAGATAAAACTAGAGCTAAAAACAGGTATGGAATAAGTAGAGGAAGCAAAATAACAAAAAGAGAGGTAGTAGGTCCTTTTCAGGAGCTATTCAAGGTTTCAGAAATATTCCGGACAAAATTGAGCTCCCAGTAGGGCCTAGGAAGGTAGAGACTCTCAGGGTCCATGCAGATTTTGCCCCTGACTATTCAGAACCATGGCACAGAGGAGCTCTTGCCAAGCATATCTTTCCTGAGGTGGCACTGGCCTTAGCAGGACCCAACATGGACACAGGGAGGCAGGCTGGCTGGCAGGTGAGTCGGGACTTCCTTTGTTACATTCTTTAGCTCTTCCTAGTTGAAAGTAGAGGCTAGAAGCCCTGTGTAACTCAGTTCCCCACCTCACCCATGAGGGATGGTCTGTCCTTCACAAGGAAGCAGGGTGTGTACGTGAGGAAGAGTCCCACAGACCAGGTAGTATGATGTATTTGTTAGACTTTGGAACCCAGCAAAAGGCTCTTGCTGGTCTGCTAATACCGTCAATGACACCTACTGAGCTGAAGGGTAGAGCCAGTACCAGGTAACCACAAACCTGTGAGGTTTCCATTCTCCCTAATGAGTTAATTTTGCCTTTATATCTGCTGCATTTATTTCATTTGTTTCCCTAATTATCTATATTTTATGTCATCTTTCAAAAAATAGGCTCAATCCCAACATAGATTTTTATGATGATTTAGAGATCAAAGATAGTGATGAATCAGCTTTCGTATTTCTAGGTGTGAAATTTCTGAGTTTTTCTCAACCTACAATCAAATAAATGCCTGTGGTTGTCCTAATAAATCACGTTTAGCATAAAATGCTTCTTTTCCTCCATTTTAGAACCATGTCTGCAGTAGAACAACATGAAGAGACTGAAATGATCTTCTCCAGTTTAACTGTCCTGAGGACAGCCTCACAGCTGACAGACTTAATCAGATGTCTCTCCCTGTCCAAATCCACCTTTGGTACTTCTAACTTGAGCCCATTGGTCTCAACCCGCTGCCCAGTCCAAAGTGGGAGCTGCTCTCTGAAAAGCTGGTCTGGAAAGAGCTATAGGGAAGAACGTGAGTCTGAAAGGTCCAAGAAAGATCCTGGAAAAACTTCTCCTGAGGATAAAACTTTTGGTGACATAGCGCCCTATGTCCTAGTGACGTAATGCCCTGCTTTGATCAGGAATTCAGGGAGAGCTGTCCTGTCTGGCCAATTGGGGTATCAGAAGCAATGGAGAAGGGAAATGTCCCTTCCACCCTATCAAGAGATGTCGCCTTCCTTCAGGCCCTCATGTGCATTTCTCTTCCTCAGGAAGAGTCAGGAATCCTGGCTCTTGCATCTCCCCTGCTCCCTTGCTTCCCTGCTGTGATTCAATAGCGGGCAGGGCAGCTCTGGTCACCTGCCCACAGGGCCGTGCTGCTTTGCCTTGGCTTGCATGATTCCCCTCAAAAATCAGCTGTCAGAGGAGGCCCAAAGAGACCTCAATGAAGAAAAACAGGCACATGTTTTGCTTAAAGGTTGTGAGAAAATGATAGAGGAATCTAGCAGCCTTGAAGCGGGACACAGGGCCAACACTGCTTTGGCTACCCTCTCCAGCCCTGACGCTGCGCCCATCCTTAGAGCTGGGTTCCAAAAGGGACCATAGCTAAGCGGCCCAACCTCCATCTGGTCCACTGAGCCTCCTCCCAGCCTAAGAGAGGGAGCCTCAGTTTGTTCTCTTACATAGACACAGCCATTCATCAAGTTTGAGAAAGCCAAGCACAAAGGTAATATCACTTAGCCAGGCTGCAATTAGCAGATTAGCGGCTTGTTGCTCTTGTCCTGTGTCCCACTCGATGACCTCACGACAGCCCAGAGAGCCTCAGCTCTGGGCCACTCCAGGAAAGGGCCTAGCGACTTCCCTGGCAACAAAATCCCCCAGCCTGTCACCGTGAGTTTCTCCATTGTAGAGCTAAACTACAATTGATGTTCTGTCTCTATCAATTTCTCAGGAATGCTGGGACGCAAGCCCAGTATTAATGAAGACAGCAGAAAGGAAGGCATGATCTTGGCTCCACTCCAGAGCTGACAGAGATCATGGATCCTGAGTCATTCCTGGAGACCTGCAGAGGCCCAAACAAGGCAAAACGATCAGGCCCGGGGTCACACACAGGCTCGGCAGAGTAGACAGATCTGAGAAGATTCGGAGAGTTTTTGCTGGGAAAAATGGACCTAATATCATCCCTCTAGGATCAGGTATCATTTTCACTATCAGAGAAAGGCAATTTGACTCCAGACCAAAAAGGCATATCCATAGATATATGCCTATAGTAACACACATGCACACGCACACGCACACACACACCCATGCATGCATGCAGAGCCTGCATTTCACATTTGAAGGCCAGTTCAAAGCCAGAAGTACTTCTCAGGCAAGGAGCTAGCACCATATCCCCATGTGTTTGACCAAGTCCCTGGTCACCTCCAGAATAACCTCTCAAAGTGAAGCCCTCTCAGGCCACAAGCAGGGGAAGCCTTGATTGGTATAGGAGCCTCACTGGTATCAAATTAAAAACCAATAAAATGCCTGTCTTCATCTCAGTCTGAAAAATGAGTAGAAACTGGCTATTGCTCCTGCTTCTCAGATTGTCATTTGGGGGCTTCTGGTTCCTGGACCTTTTAATAGCGTATGTAATGCCTTAATCCTCCAAACTGACCTGCTCATTAGCTGACTGGCTCCAGTTGAGCTGGAACAACTCAGCTAACTAAATCATCAATCCCACTGAGCTAGTTTACCACCCCAGACATGAATCTGCACAGGGTTTAGAGAATACAGCCAGCTCTACAAGGGACAAGGTAACCTGAAGGTGACAGTGGGCCACATACAACCTCGGGGTCAGCTGTCCCTGCTTCTGAGTTTTCAAGAGAATCAAGTCAATTATGGGAAGCACCACCTCCAAGTGCACGATACAGAAGAGCTAGCATCCTTTAGATTCACTGAAACAGTTGAAGGGATGGGGCTCATCCAGGTGGGTCAGCCCCCGCTACCTCACCCAGGAATAGGCAAGCTGAATTAGGAGAAAATGGAATGCCATCCTCCTGTACCAGCACCTCACGAGGACACACAGGAAACACTAGGTGGGCATCATAATTCAATGCCTCCTACATGTACTATTAAGGGGTAGCCTGGGAACTTAATTTACAACAGTTGTAGTGGATGTAATAGCTGTTGCTAAAAGGGGAGTGAAAGAATAAGGACAGGAACATACAAAAAGAAGAAAATAGAAGGAAAATGTAGAGGGAATGTAAGGCCTCATCCATGAGTAAGTTCAACAAACATTGCCAAAGGCAAATTAAATGAACACATACCTCATAAAGAGCACCATGTGTGGAAAAATGTGCTGGACTTAGGTAGAAATGGTTCTTTATTCAGAGCTTCTGACCTTAGAAAATGACTTTTTTGTCTTAGCTCAAATTGCCATAGTGATATACCATAAACCAGGCAGTCAAAACAACGGACATTATTTCCCACAGTCTGGAGGTCTGAGGTCAGGATGCCAGCCTGGTCAGGTTCTGGTGAGGGTCTTCTTTCTGGCTTGTAAGCTCCCACCTTCCCATTGTGTCCTCACATGGCAGAGAGCAGACATTGGCCTGGCTTCCAGGTTCTAAGAAAAGATTTACAAAAACAACTTATGTCAAAGAGATATATTTGTAGTGCCTGAACAGACCTGAACTGCTTTTACTACAAGGATAAAAGAAGCTTGTGTCAGAGTGTGGAGCCACACGCGCACTTCCACTGCTCCCCTGAACGATAAAGACAACATGGCTGCAACCGCTTTGTATGATATTTCCAGAAATTCGAGTTCTGTTCTGCCTATGGGGTCCAAATTTGCTCCAACTACTGCTCAGGGACAAAGTTAAAAGAAATAAGTGTCCCTTCCAGATGGCCCTGCATAAGGAATCTCTGTGGATAAAGACCACCTCCACAGAACCCCAATATTCTAACACTCCACCCTCTGTTCCTCATGTTTTCTTTCTTTCTTTTTTTTTTTTTTTTGTACCAAGAGTCAAACTCTGGGAACTTGAGCTTGCTAGGCAGGTGCTGTGCCACTGAGCTATCTCCCCAACCCTCCTCACTCTTTCTGTCAAAACCTACTCTCCCAGGGGGCATCTCAGAAGGATAAAGCTCCACAGGGCACCACCTCTGAGGAGCTCTTCTAGGGAGCCCCACAGCACTACTACTTCCCCTCCCCTCCCTGGACAGTGATGGATCTCAAGACACCTTCCATAGCATTGATCACCCTGCACTGAGGGCCAAATGATTCTTAAGGCACCCCCAGCACCCTCATCCTCTGGTGCTTTCTGGCAGAATAGAGGAGGCCAGGGTGTTGTAAACGCTAAAGGGTGGGCCCTAGAGCCTCAAGGATAGAACCAGAAAGGGCTGAGCCTCTTCCACAATAGCTGTGCTGGGGCTCATCCCTCAGATTCTCACAATGCACCTCTTCTGGCTCTCCTTTCAGTGACTCCATGAGACAGTGGTGACTATGGTAAGGAAAGCAGGTTTCTCACCTCTGCCTCCCAAAGGCTTAGCACAGGGTGTGGTGCACACTCTATTGGCGAAGTGACTGAAGAGTCAGAAGCAGCCACTCCATTAGGCATGAGACACCCAAGTGCATGAGGGACTGCTTCTTGCCCTGAGAGTCTACTTAAGACAAAACATGCACTGACAAGAGAAAATGTGAGATTGGTCTCTTGTCTCAGAATTGTGGCTAAGGCCCAAAGTACTGGATAATAAGTGCTGAGTAGCTCATATTCCAAATTCAGAATCACCGTCTCCCCTAACTGTTTGCTCCAACATACCGGAAACAGTTCTACCACCAAGAACATCTAGCTTATGTCCACACAGAGATAACTGAGAAGCCATGGAGGTGGTCTACATGCTCAAGCAATGATCAGAGAGAAATGCTGTCCTTAAAGCAAAGAAAGAGAAAAAATCCAATAATCACTTGTGACTAGCAAAAGTTGTTACGATTGCTGTGGGTTGAATTGTGTCCCCCAAAATGCAAGTGCTGAAGTCTGAAGTAGTGGTAACTTTGGATGTGACCTTCCCTGGAAACATTGTGGACATAGTTAAACTGTGGTCACACTGGGGGAAGGCGGGCCCCTCCTCCAATGTGATTGGTGTACTTAGAGATAAGAATGCCTGGGAAGACTGGGTCTGGGGTGCACAAATCAAGGATCTACCAGGAGGTGAGGAAGAGGTTTGAGACAGGCTCTCTCTTTACAACTTCAGAGGGCCAAAGGGCCAGTGGCCTGGCCAGCACCCTGATTTTGCACTTCTGCCTTCTAGAACTGCTAGAGAATGAATTTTCGGTTGTTCTGAGCTACCTCTAACCTTCCCAGATTGTGATATTTTGTTAGAGCGGCCCTAGAAAACTAATGAAAAAGGCATGTGTACAAACAAAAGATTTGCATTTCATTCACTTGTTTGGTGTCTGCTTTGATATCAGACTTACTGACTTCTGTTTCTGTTACCTGAGCAATGAGAAGTTAAACAAGAGAGCACCGGTGTGGTGGGAAGATGCCAGGACAAAAGGGGCTCAGAACTCTCTGCCCAGCTTCCGAGATTTGAGGAGGTGTGGAAGATGCCTGTGGCCTGGGGCTTGCTGCACAGAGCAGATGAGTTTGTGACAGCACTGGCAGAAAGCTACACATTCGGTGAAATGTAGCCTGAATGCCCCTGCATGGGAATAGCCCAGCAGGGCAGGCGAGTCTCTGGGGGTCTTGGCAGCAGAACACACCGGAGATGCCACATGGAAGCCAAGTTCATGAGCCAGAAGAGCAGCTCCTGCCAATCTGGAGAAAGACCACAGCCTGCTGGGTAAGAAAGATGCTTGCCCTTAGATGGGTCTCTTCTCTCTACCCCAAGGCACCTGGGGGACCAGATGCCAGCTACATGTGCATGTGTGGCATTTGCACGCATGCACACACACATGCACACACACGCACACACACACACACACACACACACACGCGCACACACACACACACACACACACACACACACACACAAGCACACACATGCACACACACATGCACATTCTCTTTCCAAGCCTCTGGAGCCAAGAAGTTAGAAATAGCAAGGTGGAAATTTCTGCATAGAAGAGGTAGATCAAATTTGAGACTGAAATGTGTTTAAATTATTACATATGTCAAATTATAAAATAAGATTGTTTAAATAATCAAAAGTAATGAAAAATTTTGTCATATCTAGAGGCTCTATCATGTGTGAAATGAAGACACCTGGCAGTATCACCGAAAGTAATGGTGGGAAAAAGTAAAAACCTATATGAATGTAAACTTCAATGTACACTCTTTGAAAAACCAGTCACTGGTATAGAAAGCAATGAATGTGGCTTTGCAGTGAGAAGATGGGAGAAGCAATGTCACCAGGAGTCAGAAGAGGGGTGAAGGTCACCGTGGAATGAAATAGTCAAGAAAATAACCTTCAGGTGCAGCTGGAGCTGAGTCTCAAATGCAAAGATGGGCTACAGGGAGTAGAGCACAAAGGTGGAAGCAGTGGTGACATCCTTCTCAGTGACGTCACCAGCAAAGGCCTCATACTGGGTTGATGCTGTGAAGTACTGGTGAGTCTAAACTCCAGGACATGGATTGTGTGTGCCCAGACGGGAGCAGTACCGGACCCCTGGGGAGAAGGGACCAAATATTTTGGGTAGGGAAGCTACCACGAAGAAAAGACAAAAGAAAGATGGAGCCTTCCACGGAGGACAGTCAGGGCCAGGGTAAGTAGAACAGACCCAGCCATTTGTCTTCAGGGAACCAAGGACCAGCCCAGGCGTCCAGCCTCTGGGGGCTGTCCTGACCTGTATTCTGCTGGCCCTTGGGAGTGACCGTTATGGGTTAACTGCAGAAAACCTGGAGAACACTGCTGATCAGGAGGCCACAATTCCAACTTAACTTCACAAAGCACCTGAACTTCCAGAGCCTCAGAGGTGGCCCCCACTCTAGCTCAGGAGGTAGAACTGGCTGTTGAAGCTTATCAGACAGTGTGTTTTGTCTGGCTTTTGGCCACCAGAAAAATAATGCAACAAAGGAAAAAGGAAAGATACGGATTATTGGCATGGAGGGCCTAATGACAAACACATTTGCATGTGCTTCTGCACAGAGAGCCTGCCCTTTCTGTGGCTTGTTTGAGTTTTCTGTTATGCTGAGAAGACAAAGGCAGGTGCTAGCTCCAGAAATAACATATTTTCCTTCCCAAACCCATGCTTAACATGGGGGGCTCCAGGTCTCAGAGTTTGGGTCACTACCCTATACATCTGATTGACTACATCCTCCACGTGGTTTCTCTGTTATGAGGAAAGCCATGAACCCCACTTCCTCCTAGGTGGACAGCCAAGCAGACCTGTGAGCCAGGCACTGTCTTAAGCCCTCCTGTCCCTCTTCTCATGTGATCTTTACAAATACTCACAGAGTACTTGATCTTACCTTCATTTTAAAGGAGAGAAAGCTCAGACTCATAGAACACAACAAACTTTTTGTGTTTTGCCATGTTCCCCCATACGAGTGCTCTGCAGATTGTTAAATAAAGATTCACAGATATCAGAGCTGAATGGAACTTCAAATAACATCTTTGCTAATCTCATTGTGACAGGGTTGTTAAAGCTGAAGTCAAAGGGGATACCGACTTAAAGCTGTCCAGAGGAGGAAGAGAATGCCGTTGAGCACATCTCAGCCCCATTGTAATTTGGAGGCATCATAAAGACAAAATTGGAGATAGAGGAAGGACCACACACAGCTAGTCGGGGAACTCACCCAGCCCCTTAACCCTGTAGGCCCCGACTCCTGGATGCTTTCCTCATATGTGGTAAAGATGCTACTACTTGTGGATAACAAGTGAGTAAACACCCTCACATGGTGTCTGGATGCCTGTTGTACTGAGGCCAGGCTGCATCAACATCTCACCTATGGAAGACTTGACCTTTGCTTTCCACACTCTGAATAGTCCTACATCAAACATGCAGAGAGCACACACTGGCTATGGTCAAGAATGGAAGGACCGTGCTGAGACTGGAATGTAAATTATCAATTATAAACAGACTGTCAGCTTGGATAAACTCTTCTAACTTACCAGCAGACCTTGCCCACAATGTCAATTAGGAAGGAAATAAAAGGAAATCAGGAGGAACCATGAGAACAAAAGGAGCGGAGAAGCATAAGGAAGAAAGAAAATAAAAAAACATTTAAGAGAGTGTCCATCACTCTGTGGTAACTTGGCACCTACAATCTGGCCAAGGGCACTTTAGGTGAGATCACAACCCTCTGCCCAACCCACTTGGACCAGTAAACCTGGAGAGAGGGCTTGGAGAAGGCCCAGCCTGGCATCGGTGTCTCAAGACCAACAATATCAGGTCCATGGACCCCTATCTACCAGCTCCTATCAGTCCACAGGTACCCAAAGGCCTAAAACTTGTCCAGCTTCAGGTTGACCAAGACCAGGCCCTAAACCAATGAGAAACAAGCTGCACTATGCAGGAGGCCCCTGTCCCTCACCAAAGCATAAAGTCACTCTGTCTTAAACCCAGGATCCAGTAGGTCTGGGTGGGATCCTAAATTCAAATAACATAGGTAGAGACTGGTACAGTGCCCAACACATGGTAAGAACATGTATGAAGGAGTTATGACTATGCACCAATTCTAGGCACGGTAGACACTGCTCTACTACAACCCACTTACTTTTCTTCTTGGGCACAAAGACCCTAGGCCCACCCTTTGCAATTAGGTGTGGCTGTATGCTGGAGTTCCAGCCTATGGAACGTGGACAGCACTGTGCTGTGCTCCACTTCTAGGTCTGGCCCATTAAACCCTTCCATGTGGCATCTTGCTTCTGCTCCCCATCTGCCCACCAGATACAGACACCCAGGGGAGCAATCCAGAGCCCTAGGGGAAGGGAAGCAAAACCACAACGCAGAGAGGACCAGTGTCTCTAAGTGAACACATCTAGTGCCATCTGGAGAGACACCAGGGACATCATGTTATACTTTGAGTAAGAAATAAGCTTTCTTCTAGATTAAACTGCTAAGATTTGGGGACATGTTTTGACCACACAACTATTAATAGTATTACTTGCTCTAACTTACATCACCCTTAACCATGGATTCCTGAGAAGACTCCTCAAGGACTGGTGCCTTAACCTGATTTCCATTGTTGAGGAAGCTCTGTCCTACTGTCAAACCTGCAGGAGCTTCTCTCTGAAGACTGGTCCTTTTCTCTCTAAAGTACTACCTGGCATCCTTTCTCCACATTGACAGACCTTACTGGTCCTACATTGGTCCCTCCCCCCAAACCACAGCTAGCTCCGCAGCCCCAGGTGCTACGTGTATGAATGGCTGCTTTGATCCTTTGGGCGAAGAATGTGTCCCGTGGAACTCACTTCTGTCTACAGGATGCTCTGTTGATTCACTGCACACCAGTGTCTTTCATCCCTTCCTGAGCGATGCTAGTCAACACCCACAGGCACCGGCAAGAGTTTTAGCTAACATCACTGGCTCCTTTTCCTCTCTCTCTCTCTGATGGGCTCCATAAGATCAAATGTAATACTCCTTTCATTCAAGGCACCAGTTGGAATCAGTATGAAGCAGAAGTAACAAGTATCACATCTGCATTCAAAAATCAAGTGTAATCAATCACATCCACCAGCTCTCCCAGTTTGGGGAAAGAAGATGACTGCTTCTACTTGTTAGCTCAGGCCATTCTAAGTCAGCTAACCCATCTGAGTCTCCATGTTTGTCTCATATTGTGCTGTGTTTTCATCTGAAAAATGGGAACAAGAGTATATCCTTGCATATTTAATAATGTTGCTTTAATAATGAAAGGAGATAAAGTGAAAGGACTTTCTACTATAAAACAGACTAAGTCAGGATGAGGGTATCACTAAACTCCTCCCAAGTCCAATGTGCCCCTTCCCGCATCCTCACAAGTACACCTATTTCCACCTCTTCTACAATACCTAACACAAGCTCATTTCCTCCTCTTCTGAACAACTGTTACCCTAATGGTCCATTAATTTACTTCTCTCTAGCTATTAAAGATTTCAGAACTTAGCATTTTATCTCTAAGGCAATTTAGTTTTATGTACTAATATCCTATTAATTGGCTAAAATGAGGGGTATGTGTGTGCATGTACTTGTCTTCCACACTACACTGGCAGAATAATCTTGTGTTCATCTGGGTTGCCTCCCCATATCCCAGAATGTGTGCCCCTTAGCTAGTGTCTACAGAGAAAGGACACCAGACATACCCTAAGAGTGGGAGAAAGTTGGGAACTTCATAGAGCATATGCTGTTTGAGTTGAGTCTCAAAAGACAAATAGATATTAGCCAAGCAAAAGAACAGCCAGGACACTTAGAGAGCTCAGGGTATGAGCCTCAGTAAGGGCAGACAGTGTGTGTCAGGGCTCAGGGCAGTGTAAAGGGTGGACACCTATGGCTGGGCAGGTGCAGGGGGGCAGGGGCTGCAGCTGCCACTAAGCAATAATGGAGAGAAAAATCTGGAGGACACATGATCTGCAGCACAGCCTGCAACTTTTTGCCACTTCTAAATTCTGTTGTTCTATTTCTCTTCATTCTCAGGGCAGTGACCCAGAAAGGCCTTCAAGAGCAGCCTAAGCATCCATGTCCAGCATCTGGCCCAGACCCAGGCATCAGGGCCACAGCAGATAGGGCACAGAAGGCCGCCCAGGCTGTCTAGTGGGTGCCCCTCCTCCAGTGTGTTCTGCCTGCCTGCCAGCCAGAGGACAGCCTCACATTATTTCAGCCCCTGCCTCTTTTGTGTTCGATATTCATATTTTCTTGACACAAACCATACAAAGTTTCAACACTTGGAGACTGCAAAGTAAACCACTTGTACATACCAGGTCTGGTAACACTTTATATAATAGGCCAGTTAGTTAATGCTGCACTACAATAAAAATTCCCTTCCAAGTACACATTACGTCCTCATTAATGCCAAGTGAGTTCAGAATGATTAATGTTATGACAATAAATAACCAGGAGATCATGATGACCACCACGCTGCAGCACACAGCAGTGTACAAAATAGCCCTAGCTTCTGCTACCCTCTGAGTGGACTGGGGTGCTGCCTACCCCCCATCAGGCACATTACAGAACCCCAAAGCACAGCTCCAGAGAGGACAGTCAAGCCAACCCCACTCATGAAACCCATTTGGGGACAGCGGGGCAGAGGGGGACAAGGAGCCTATTGAAGCAGACCCTCTCCTGATAGTATATGTTGGAAGTGCAACCACCACCCTCATGGTCAAGTTCTAGCTGCTATAGGCACCACCAGCATCTGGGCCAGACTCAGGCATCTGACCCAGGGTCAAGTTCTAGCTGCTGTAGGCACCACCACAAGGGATTGAGAAATGGATATCTCTCTCAAGGGGGATAGCAGAAGGGGGTGCTCATGGAACAGGGAGTCAGTCATCATTTCCCAGTCCCTGAGAGCCCATGCAGAGTGGTAGGTCCCTGCCCTTGGGAAGCTTCCCTAGTTGGGATGACAGATGGACATTACTATGCCCAGCTCTCAGACCACCATTTCTGGCATTGCTGGCCCTGTACTCGTCCCTGCCTGGTGTTTCCATGTATGGCTCTCAGGAATAGGCATCCAGTCTGAGACTAAAGCTACAGATAGACATGGAGGACAGGAAGGGTGAGCTGTCTCTCCAAGGTGGGAGAAAGCAGCTCAGAGTTTCCACTTTGGCATCACAAGTCAACCTCAATGATTAATGGGGATGCTGAGCTGACCAAGAAGTAAAGCAGGAGTGGCTAGAAGTGGGTGTTGACTTTTCAAACAACCAAAAATTCCAAGAGAGTGACAAAAGGGCCTGCTCTGCAATTTCATTCATTATTTAAACTAAAACCTAATTAAAGTCATTATGTTCTTTGTGTATTAAACAAACTTCCTGGCACAGACACCAAATCAGCATGAGGGCCACTGGGATCTCTGTGGAAAAGGAGGCCTCAGGCCCAGCCACAGCCCAACACCCAACATCTGGGTCCAGCTTTCTCTGGAAAGAAATACTCTGCAGGGAGAAACAGCAGAGGACAGGGAGAAGGGACAAGCAGCCCCTCCCACACAGAACCCCCAGCATTCACACAAAGCCAGAGCGAAGAGTTGCTCCCCAGCCCCATGTCACCATGGGTTAACTGTGTCCGGATCAGCATGAGAACCAAAGCAGGCACTGCTGGTGTCCAGGGAAGACCAGAGCTCAGCAATATCCACAAGAATCAACATAACAGGCCAGCAGGCCCGTGTGCACGGTCCAGTGGAGGGATCCAGAGAAAATATGAGATTAATTCTAAAGTCACTAACATTCTAAGGGTAATGGGAGGACAATATACTTATGAACCAAATTGAGAGGAAGAAATAAAGACAGACACTATATACTAATAAAAGCATCAAGTCATCAGAGCACGTAACACTTATAAACATGCGCATACCAAGTGTCAGAGCTCCATAACATAGGAAGAAAACTGACGAAGTTCATGGGGGATATGGGCAGTTTGATGTTAATAGTTGGAGAATTCAATATCCCATTTTTAATAATGGAAAAAACATCTAGACAGAAGGTCAATACAGAAGTAAAGGATTCTGACAACCCTATAAGCAACTAGTATTAACAAACCAATGTAGAACATTTTATCCAAAACTGACAGAGTGAATACACATTCTTCTCAAGTGCACATGGGACATTCTCCAAGATAGACCACATTTAAATCATAAAATGAGTCTCAATAAATGTGAAAATACTGAAGTTATACAAAGTATCATTTATTACTGAAATCCACAACAAAAGGAAACTGGAAATCTTACAAAAATGTAGGAATTAAACAATATACTCTTAAGTAACCAATGGGTCAAGGAAGAAGTCACAAGGAAAATTATAAATTAATTAGAGGTTAATGAAAATAAACACACAAGACATCAAAAGTTATGGGATACAGTGAAGACAGTGCTCAGAGAGAAATCTATAGCAGTAAAAAAAAAAACTGCATTAAAAAATAATAACATTGTAAGTGAATAACCCAACTTTAGATCTGGAGAAACAAGAGCAAATTAAACCCAAAACTAAAAGAAGGATAGAAATAACAACAGTTAGAATGGAAAGGGAACACAAGATAAAGAACATAACAGAGAACTAATGAAAGCAAAAGATGTCTCTGTGAAAGGAGCAATAAAGTTGACAGACCTTTAGACAGACTGATTTTCTAAAAAAGAGAAAATGCAAATAAAGTGGAAATTAATGTGAGAACACGACTACCAACACTAACAAATGGATTACTATGAGAATACTATGAACAACTGAAAGCCAACAGATTAAATTACTTACATGAAATAAATTCCTAGAAGCACATAATTACCAAAACTGACTCAAGAAAAAGTAGAAAATCTAAACAGATTTATAGAGCAAGAATTCTCACAAATATTTAAAGTAGAATTAGAAGCAATCCTCCCCAAACTCTGCCCAAAATGCTGCCTGCCTCATTCTATAAGGCTAACATTATTCTGATATCAAACCCAAGTAAAGACATCAGAAGGAAAGAAAAGCACAGGTCAATATTCTTATGAATACAAATGCAAAAATGCTGTACTCAGCAAACGCTAGTGAACTGAACACGAGAGCATACTGAAAAGAGTGTGTACACGAGTAAGCGGGACCTATCCCAGGGATGCAATAATTCAACATAGGAAATTAATAAACATAATAGATTACATTAACAAGACAAAGACTGAAAACCATAATTACCTCAACTGATGTGCAAAAAGCACTTGACAAAAATCCAATACCAATATCCATTTTTGTGATGAAAACACTCAAAAATTAAGGAATAGATGGGAATTTCTTCAACACAGCAAATGGCATTCGCTGAAAACCCATGCTGACATCATAATGGTAAAACACTGGAAGCTCTCGACCATTGATGGGAACAAGAAAACAATCCCACTTTTCACCACTGCTAACCAACATCATGCTGGAAGTTCAATCTTACAGTGATTAGTCTAGAAAAGAATAAATGAAAGGTATCCAAATTAGAGTGAAAGAAGTACAACTGTCTTTATTCACAGGTGACATAACCTTATATACAAAAAAATTCCAAAGTTTCTCAAGAAGCTACTAGAACTAGTAAACACAACAAAGTTGAGAGATACAAGATCAGCTCATAAGAATCAGTTGTGCTTTTATATACCAGCAATGAGTGATCTGAAAAGGAATTTAAGAAAAAAGTTTCATTTACAATAGTATCCAAAAGAATAAAATATTTAGGAATAAATTTAATAGAAATAAATTTAAGAAAAATATTTTACATAGAAAATTATAAAACATTGTTCGAATAAATTAAAAGAGACTTAAATAAATTTTTTAAAATCTTCTCTTCATGACTTATAAGCCCAATACTAAGATATCAAAGCAATCTACAGATTTAATTCAATCCCAGTCAAAATTCTAACTCTTTTTAAATAAAAAAATAGTCAGTTCTCCACTTCACATGAAATTCCAAAGGATTACAAACAGCCAAAACCATTTAGAAAAAGAAGAACAAAATTGGAATTCTCATACTTCCTTATTTCAAATTTTCTGTTAAAACTATAGTAAATCAAGAAAGTGTGGTACTAGCAAAAGTACAAACATAGAGATTGATGCAATAGAATTATAAGTCCAGAAATAAGTTCATACACCTACAGCCAATTTATTTTTTAAAAACAGTTTAAGACCATGTGATGGAGAATGAATTGTCACCAAACCAAACAGTTCTCTCACAATTAGATCATGTGTAGTTACATCACACCTCACACCATATACGTATTGAGCTTAACGTGGATTGATGACTAAATATAAGAATCAAACCCACATAAATTTGAAAGAAAAATACAGGGGTAAATATTCATGACCTTAGGTTTGGCAACAAATTCTTATACACGAGCAACAATAGAAAAATTCAACTTCATCAAAAAAATTATACATTCATGGACATTTATCAAGAAAGTAAAAACATAACCTACTGAATAAGAAAAAATAATTACAACTCATTTATCTGACAAGGCTCAAAAATGTAAACAACACAAATATAAAATGGCAAAAATCTGCATAGACATTTCTCCAAAATGAATGCACAAATGGCCAAAACACTAGAAAAAATACCCAACATTAATGGCCATTAGAAAAATACAAATAAAAACCACAATGAAGAACTACTTTCCAACCAATAGGTTGAGTGTAATTTTGAAAATGGAAAATAACACATTGGTGAAGATGTGCAGAAATTAGAATCCTCACATACTGCTAACAAGAATATAAAATACTTGTACTGCTATGGAAAGTGGTAGCTCCTAAAAAGTTAACAGAACTACTATATGGTTCTTCATTTCCACTCCTAGATAGATATCCAAAGAATTGAAAAGGAAATCTCAAACACATACATGTACACACATGTTCATAGCAGCACTCTTCACATTGCCAAAAGATAGAAATAGCCTAAACGCCCATCACTGGATGATACATACACAAACAGTGGCATATACATACAATGAAGTATTGTTCCCTCATATAAAAGGAAAGGAAGCACTGGCACATGTTGCCATGTGGCTGAATCTAGAAAATACTGTTACATGTGGATACAGCCAGACATGAAAAGTCACATATTATGTGAACTATCCAGAAAAGGTAATTCCATAGATACAACACAATTATATCACGCGTACATACAGAAAGAGAGGTAATTGGCTTAAGAAGTAAATTGGGTTCAGGCAAATCTAGATCAGCAGGGAAAGCTAGGGTGTGGAGTCCAGTAAGAGCTGATACTGCAGCTCTGAGGCCCAACGCAGTCTGGAGGCAGAATTCCTTCTTCCTCAAGATGTGTTAGTCCTATTTCTCTTAAGAGCTTCAACTTGGATTGATTGGATGAAGCTCAACCATATTATGCAGGATACTCTGCTTACTTAGACTCTACTGATTTAAATGTTTGCTAAATCTAAAGAAAATACCTTCACAACTACATGTAGATCAGTGTCTGATCAAAAGCCAAGTACCACAGCTCAGCAAAGTTCACACCTAAATCAGCTGCAGTGGTGGGAATGGGAAAAACTGCCCTCAGACATCTGTCTCCTAGACATCATAAGAAAGGCCCACACACTGTCTTAAACAAGAGAAAGCCATCGTGTCATGATTCTGGAGGACAGAAGTACAAGGTGAAGCTCTGAGAAAGCTGGGTTCCATCTGAAGACTGTGAGGGGACCTATTTCCTACTCTATCTTGGATTCTGGTGTTTGTTGGCCAGTTTAGGGTTGCTTGGCTTCTGGTGCATCAGCATAGTCCCTGCCTCCATCCTTCAAGTCTTCTCCTTATGTATGTGGATCTGTGTCCAAATTTCCCCTTCTTGTGTGTTTCCCCTCCGGTCGTGTTGAATTAGGGCCCTCTCAGAGGGCGCATCTTTACAAGTACATCTGCAAGGACCCTATTTCCCAAAAATCCAATGGTGCCCTTGTTGCCAATCAGCCTAAGGTTCTTTTGCTCAACTCAGATGGAAATCATGAATCAGAAACGTACAGCTCTGCCAGCAGTTCTAATGTCACCAGGTAACACAGGGTAAAATTGGATGCTAACAGTTGACATAGCCAGCTGCTCATCACTGCTGCTGCCAACTGCCACTATCCAGTGCCAGCCTGTGCTGGACATCATAGGCAAGTTAGCTCTACTGTGTGCTGGTCTCTGCTGCTGGTCCTCACTGGCTGCTGGTCTCTGGAGCTCTTTGGTGTTAACAGTTCTGGGTAGTTTTTTGCCTTTCTTTGGAAATGACTGCTCTGTCCACATTATTCAGGATAAAAAATTTCAAATAGATTTGTAGGACTTTTGAAGTCCACATTACCCAAGAAATAAATCATGAGCAGGTTTACAGGAACACCAAAGTGAGTCTTTATTCTAACAGACCCTATGCTAGAGCACAGGGGTCAGTACATAAGAGGGAGTCGGTGCCTGAGGAGTGTTGCTTATGTAGCTTGCAGGCCTATTTCAGTAAGAGTGAGGACTACAACCAGGGAATCTTCTGGAAGTTCTTGCTGGGGATGCTAGATATGCAATGAAAGGGGGCCTAGGTCCCTCCCTTCTTGGTTTGAGCCACTGCAGGGTGCCCTCTCCCTTCTTCAAAACAGCCACAGTATTGGCTAAAGAGGCTGGGCTGGAGCAGGGCACCATGCTGACTGGCTGCACTCATGTTGGAGTGGAAAATGGCAGTTAAAGAGCCAGAGAGGACACTGAAGCAAAATGTCCCCCTCCACTGGGGTCAAGGAGGAGCAACGGGAAGCAAGGGGAAGTGGGCACATCAGCACAGCCATGTCCCCTCTCCAGCCAGCAGAGGGGAAATGAGAGCATTGAGCACTGCTCATCTGTCTCACCCTTGGTCCTAGGGCTTAGGATTTCAGCACATGGAGTTTAAGGTGGATAAAATTCAACCCAGAACAACAGGTAATGAAATTTACTTTGGGGTGACACAAATGTTCTGAAACTAGAGAGAACTAACAGTTGCACAACATTATAAATGTAAAACAGACTTGTTCGCTTTACATGGTTGACTTTATATTGTATGAGCTTCATCTCAGCAGATTATTGAAAAGAGGAAGTGGTATTGGAAACGGAGCTTGAATGATGGGCAGCGCAGTGTTGCAGAGACGAGGTGCTGCAGGCGGAAGGTGAGGCACAGGGTCATTGTTCAGGAAGGAAGGGGCAGGAAGAATGTGGAACAGTGTATGGTGGGGAGTGACCACAAGACTTAGCTTCCGAACCAGTCCCATTAGCTGAGCAATTCATGTGACATCCACACCAACTGAAAAGACATTGCCTGGCCCATGACACAGTCCCCACAGTGCCCCTGGGCTGCTCTCCTGGCCCTCTGAGAAATTGACTGTAAGTGTGGAGCCTAGTGGTATCTCTGGTGCAAGTCTGTCTCTCTCCTCACCAAAGCAGAACTGGATAAAGCCCCAAAGGAAAATGCAAATCTGTGCACTGTGAGAATGGCACAGTGAGGGTCATACTACACTGGGAGTAGAGGATAATAGGTTCCATAATCACCGCAATCACAGTTAAAATTTTGAAGCTAAAGTAGTCTACCTCAGTGCTATTCAGAAGAGCCAGTCCAGGAGGGCCTTGTTATTACTGGTTTGTGACAAGATAAGACTCTTTGTCAGAAATTAAATCAAATACTACTTCCTTCATCAAGAAAGCCTTACTGTGAACAAATGAAAATGTTAGCTCTGCTGTGAATGATGTTGATTTCCACTCTGGCATAGTCTTATTCTCTCACTGCAAAGAAGTAAGAGCTGGTTAACAGACTGTGAGTTCTACTGACCTAAGTCATCCCTAAAACTGCCTTCAAGAGCCCAAAAAGTACCGTATTAATGATTTTGTCTGTAGGTGCACAATTCTTTTAAAAAGGTTGATTTAAATGGAAAAAAAAATAAGAATGACTACACAAAGTCCTAGGGCATTTGAAAGCTTCTTCCTTTTCGTGAGAATCAGAAACTAGGAACCACCCAAATTCTCTTCAACAACAGATTAGTGGTGCCCACCTCTAACCACAGCTACTTGGGAGACTGAGGCAGGAGGATCATGAGTTCAAGGCCAGCCTAGTCAACTCAGCAAAACCCTGTCAGAAAAAAAGAAGCAGTAAAATTAATAAACTGTGACATATGCGTAGAACAGTGATAAAATGAATAAACCACCATCCGTGTAGCATAAATCTCACAAACATGATGTTAAATAAAAGAAGGCAGGCATAAAAGAGCACGTACATCATTCTATACATATGAAGTTATTTTATGTAAAGATTCTGAATATATAAAATTTGAAGTTGGCTAAACAAATGGTGATATATAATTAGGACATGGGTTCTGTCTGGAGGAAGATAGTGACTTTCAAGAGTGCAGGGCCCCTTCTGAAGGGTGTAGAAAGCTCTTCCTAATGTATTAGTTAGATAAGAGTATGCATTCCCTTTGTATAAATTCATCTTGCCATATGTTCTTGTATGCATGCTACACTCACTTTTAGAAAAATGTTCTGTCTCTAAAATAACCATCACTTTTCAGCAGGTAACTACAAGTTGTACTCACTGATCTAAATCCTTGCTAATCTAAAAGGTCCCTCCCATTCTGTCTCTGTATTAAGCTCTAAACTCCAACTTGATGATGCTATTATGGCTGATACATTGCGTCAACTTAAAGGATCTAGAAGTTTAACTAAATAACTCAGCGGTTCTATAACCTGAGGTGAAAGGACATGCCCTTCCTGCTCTAAGATGTTGTTCGTTGTGTCAGCTTGAGAAGTTTACAAGATTAACTATGTAACTCAGCAGGGAACCGGGGTCCTTACTTTGTATTCATCCTGAGCCTGTACAAGTGGAAGACACAGAGATGGTGTGGGCACGGGTAGATAGCCAGCATATAATATAAGGAGGGAAAAATTGCTCCCCTCCTCCTTTCTTGCTCTTTTGCTTTTGCTGTCTTGAGCAGCCTTGAACTGTTGCCCCTGTGCCCTGCCACCCTGCCTTGGAGCCAGCTGATTATAGACTGAAACTTCCACAAACTGTAAGCTAAATAAACCTTTCCTTCCTTAATGCTGGGTTTGGGTATTTTGTTCCAGTAAGGAAAGAAAAGTAAGACAGAATCCCATAGGTCTGTCTGTTGTGGTGAATTCTGAAGGCAACAGTGAAGTTGTATCTTAAGTTGCGATTAATGTCTAAAGCCAGCATGTAGCAAAACTGCACATAAAAATGAGAGTTCATTGTGTGCAATTGGAGACCAAGTGAACTTATTCACATGCACATGGCTCTGTACATCTCATGTACAATAAGACTTTGTAAATAATATTTCAACAACCCAGAAACCTTCAGTAAGACACAAATACACAGATGCAAGCATTTGTTAAAGCCCCTGGCTTTCTCCTTTATGACATTTCTCAGGACAGCTCCTATTTCTATGCCCTGTCTTCACACCATGGTTAACCAGCATTTTACTTTCTTGGGAGTTGTATGTCTCACTTAATGAAAGACAAGTGTTTCTCCCATTTGGAGCATTCCATATAAGAGATTCCCAAGCATTCTTTCTCCATTGCCCTGATAACACATATGATGGACTCTCCCACATCACAGAGCCAAGCTAGTGTTAAGCTCAATAGCCTACACATTTCAAAAGTTCTATTTTTTAGTTAAGTCAGAGCTGATACATATAGGGGGCAGGTTGTATGCTGTACAATTATAGGAGGGGCACTCACATGGAATAGAATATGAGAGGTAACATGTGTGCCTCCAATGCACTATAACACACACACACACACACACACACACACACACATTTCTGTACTCTTCCTCAAGAGTTCTGGTGCTGTGAGAAGCAGAGAACAACTGTGTGCACGAAGGTGTGGGTGGGAGGCCAGCACAGCAGTGTCTGAATATTCACAGTCCTCTCCAATACACCATCAGCCTCACGTACGCTCCTCTCAACAGGCACAGCAATGACGACACCCCTCGGACCTCCCATCAAAACCGTGCCATTAAGTCTGCACACTGTAATACCGAGAAGTTCCGGCATGCACACCAACCTCCTGCCGTGGGCCACAGTGAGAGTCAGAACCGGGCCAGACCGAGGTGCCACCTCTCTTCTCTAGCTCTGCCACCCCCTGTCACCTTTGGCCTCCTTTGCTCGCCCTGCATGCACACAGGACCTCATGTCACGGTACCGTCTCGCCCTGACCAGTGTTCCTGGCCGCACTAGTCTAGTCTGCTCCCTTCCTTGCTTTGGGAGTGATGTACTTATTGGGCTGACGCCTCTGTCCATCTGCCACTTCCCTGAGTTCTGAAAGACAAAGCCCCACTGTCTCACATGCCCAGTCTGTTGGTTTGCATTTCCACTGCTCCAGCTGTATGATCAAACTCCAGTTTCTCTTCCAGTCCCACATGGAGCACGTGACTCTTCAGGGGTGGTACTGCCATTGCTCTCACAACCCTGCAAGAATGGTCCCTGGGAGTCACCCTGCCCGAAGCAGCCTCTCCTGCTGTCCAGCCTCCATCCCTCCTGAGCCTCCTCCTGCCACATGAGTGACATGCTCCTCACGCTCAGAGGTGCCTGAGTGGGCCACGCAGCTTCATCAGGCATTGCTGTGTAATCATGCTGTACACAGCTACATAGGGACCTGTTCCAAAAGCCGCGTGGTCAGGCAATTTCACCATTATATGAACACCACTGAGTGTACTTAGAGTCCCTGCTGCTTCATCAGGAGTATAATCTTAGGGGACCACTGTCATATATGTGGTTTGTTGATAGAAATGTTGCTATGTGGCACATGGCTGTACCTTCAATGTCACCAATTGTCCCGCTCAGCAACCTTCCTTCTTCAAAACCTATTGAAAGAATATAAGCAGAAGGCCACCTTTAGGATGCAGGTGAGTAGCCTGGGCTGGGCATACTGGATGTTCTTAGAAAATCCCC
Source organism: Dinomys branickii (assembly GCA_004027595.1). NCBI lineage: Eukaryota > Metazoa > Chordata > Mammalia > Rodentia > Dinomyidae > Dinomys > Dinomys branickii. Next base: position 31,999 of record PVLD010013332.1, on the reverse strand, counting down.
TAGAGATTAGAACTCAACAAGTTTGAAGCTGTGCTCACAGGCCCTGAGAGTTAAACAGCCTCTGCACAGGGCCAGCATGTCTGTCCCCAGCTCCTTGCCATCCCAGCCTGGCCCTCCCAGCCTGGGAGGAGGCCATCCAGATCCTGACAGCCCCACCTACTTCACAGCTAAGCTAGAACATGAGCAAGGAAAAGGGCCTCTGGAAAGTGGTCCTGTTGAGAACCCAGGCCGCCTGGGGCCAAAGCAGAGCAGACTGGCCCTGCAGTGTCCTCAAAAAAGAACTCCAGGGCCCTCAGCTTTCCAGGATCTGCTGTCTACATTTGGATTGGACCTGGAGTCCTTAGAGGTCATGAAGAGAGCCAATTCAGCCCCCACTTCCTTGTATGGACTTCATGGAAAACTCTCTGTGTTTCCCCAACCCAGCCACCCTGGATAGGAGACACTCATGCCCTGGGCCTTCCACAGAAGAACTGGGAGCAGTTAGAACACTCTTCATCTAGTGACCCCAAGATCCCAGCATCACCCCCGACAAGAAGCCCCAGAGAAAGGTTGTTTCAGAATTCAGGAATGATGAGCCAAACCATACCATGTGCAGAAGATCTGGGTTCTGACCCTTCCCCTCATAAAAACCCCATTGCTTCAGTTTAAAAGGAAGAGACAGTTCAGGCTGGTGGTTCTTAAACAGAGCATGCATCAGAATCAACTTGGAAATCTTTTAAATGCATGGCAACAACCCAATCAACAACCCCAGACAATACCAATCAGCAGATCTAGAGGGCCTAGGTGAGAAGAGTTGGTTCTCAGGTGCCAGTGCGTCCCTGAGCAGACCTTAACACTGCTCCAGGTGATAATGTGGCCTTCATCTAACATAGTAGTCAAGTCTGTTACTTGACATCAGCCTGGTGGAGGTGCTTTGGTTACAGGAAAGTGCACCTCAGAGATGCAACCAAACCCCCCAGCTGAATGTGGAGCTCACAGGTCACTCTGCGGGGGCATGGCCACTTCTGCCTAGGCCAGCACAGATGGCCGGAAACAAGAGCCCTGCATCTGCCTCTCCTTTTGGCCCCCATTGTCCTTTCTCTCGTGCCGGCTCCATCCCAGGGGACCATAGTGTCCTCACTCCTTATTGCTCATGGAGAGGAAGCTGTGTCTCTTCCATGTCAACAACACCATTTTCACCCAGTCTTGAGGGTTTCTGGCCCCATCCTCTTGGCCCATCTACATCCTGCAACCCCAATACTTCTACTTCAGTCCTCTCTCAGTGCCACTGTTTCCTTGGGCCCACTTCTCCCTTGCATGGAATAATACAAAAGCCCACAGGCAGGTGTCCCACCTGCGACCATGCTATCTTGTCCCCCAGGATGAACTTGTCAAAGTGAGGACTGACTAAAGGGCCCCCCTGCACTGCTAGACAAAGCACTGTGGAGCAGGGCTGAGTGATCACAAATGGATCCACTATTTTCCTTAAATCTCTTTCATTGGGCTTTTGGCTCAAACTGGATCACACTGTATCATGCTTCCAAGGTAATTCTCCTTCACTATAACTCTTCTAACCAAGATGATCTCCAGGGTAGAAATTACATCATCTTTGCCTCTGTCTCTCCACTGTGCTCAGTGCCTGGCACTGAGGAGGAAGTTCCACACACAATGAACTGAACTGTTAGCTACAGCCTGGAGTCACTTTAGCAGCATGGGAGCAATGCCTAGAAGAGTTCTCCCTTGTAGGCTGGAAAGCCCAAGAAACTCTTGGCTCTCTCTTAGCAAGATAACAGCCCTTCATTCTGAGAGAGACATGGATGGAGCATCAGCTTTGCCAAGGAAATGGAGCCAAGCTAAGGTGCCTCCAGGCTATGGAAGGGGACACCAGGCCAACTGCAGCAGGTGAGTCACTCAGGCAGCAGTGTGCACTTGTGAGTGCCAGACTGTCTGCCCATGAACCACCTACAGAACCCCAGAACCTGCCCCCATCAGTGGGCTGGATCCCAAAGTTCCCATGAACCCCAAGCTATCTGCCAATCATCACATGTCGTCTTGGGCTCCCCTATGGATGGGAGCTGTGTGAGGCTGGGGCGGAGATGTTTATAGCTCAAGTTCCAGAGACAACTTGGAGGGCTCTCAGGCTCTAATCTACTTAAGACAAAAATCCATGACGTCTTCTTGGAATCCTGTCCTGTTCCCAAAGGGGCATTCCCTGCTCTTTGGAATACTTGATTTCCTCACATGTTGTATGTCCAGGTGAGAATTTATAAAGGCAAACCAAAAGACAGCCAGACATGCTAAGATGCAAAGCACACACTTGCAAAAAGAAGAAACGAGGATCACAAAATCCCATTCCTCAGGTTGATTCCTGCAGTTTGAGCCAGGAACTGAGAGATTTACAGAGGAACTGGAGTTTGCCTCAGCTGTGCAGTGTCTTCCCCCAGGTAGCAGGCAGGCAGGGCCGGTTTCTCAGCCCCTAGCATGGATATTACCTTCAGTGCACAGGACTGCAGCTCGACCTTCCTAGATCACAGTGTGAGTAGCAGAGGTCCCATCTCAAACCTGTGTAAGGATCCAGACACATCCAGAGCCAAATTCCTGAAGACCTTACTTCACAGAGAATGCAATTGCCTTCAGGGAGAGAACTGGTTTTATGGCGAGACTCAACAACGAAGACCTGGGTGTAATCTTTCTGCACCCTCACACAGGAGGGATTCTGAATGTCCTTGGGTCTGTCTATTCTGATGGGTTCACATCCATCATCTTTAAATTGTTTAAGTCATGCTGGTAACAGAAATGGTAGAACGCAACATTGGGTGGAGGCCATAAATCCCTGCACATTGCTGTTCTAACTGGCAAGGACCACAGTGTCTGGTGAGAGGGGCCAGCACCAAGGGGAATAGCTGGTGTAGGTAGCAGCCCAGGGCTCTTCAGTGTGAGGGGAGCTCAAAGAAAGAACAGGAGAGTTAGAAGGAGAGGCACACAATAGCTACAGACATGCTTAGGAGCATACATAAGATGCCCAGGGGAATCCAGGAGTATCAAATGGGAACTCAGCAAGGCAGTCAAGACTCCTTAAATGGATGGGGAAATCAGGTGTGGTGGCACACATCTGTAACACCAACACTCAGGAGGCCGAGGCAGGAGGATCATCATGAATTCAAGATTGGCCTGGGCTACAGAGTGATTTAAGGTCAGACTGCACTACACAGCATGACCCTGCCTCAGAAAAGAAAAAATCAAACAGGAAAGAGGAGTGAAATTTTGATTCTTGCTATTACTATGCATTCATTTGCATACACAGGTTGGAAACTGACAGAAACCCAGAAGAGAAAGCAACAGCATAGCTAATGAGCAGTCTTTCTGAAAGCTGAGAGTGGCCTTGGTAGTCTCTCTTTCCTGATCTGAAAATGGGAATTGCTTTTTGAAAACAGATGAGCTGGGCCTGAGCCGCTTCTCCATAGGCTGCTGGGCAGGATACCTCCATCTCTGATTCACTTGAGCCATTTGGTATCTGGGCTGCAGGAGCAGAGGGGTCTAGATAGGAACCTGAGTGGCATCCCCAGCACAGGGTACCAAAAGGGTTTGGGGGCTCTATGTGGCTACAGCCCCACCCCTCTCTGCTGAGCAGGAACGAGTCATTGGCAGTCACTCTTTCCTCAACGGCCTCCTTGACTCTCAGGTCTTTCTTCTCCTACCCACAAGATTCTGGGACATAAACAAAGAATGTGATCACAGAACAATATAGAGTATCATTCATTCGTCCAATCATTCACCCTTTGGCCAACACTTCCCATGTGTTAGACACTAGACCAGGCTCCAAGTGCAAGCCAGGAAACAGGACAGACATGCCCTGACCCACGGGGAGCTTACCATCTGGTGGAGCACAGGATCAAGAAAGGAAACACAAAAGAATACAGAATTTGGAAGGAAAGGAAGCCTCCATAGGACAGGATAATGGGAGAGACATTGCTCTGCAAAAATGCTGCCTAAGATGACATGATACTATACATGGAGGACCCCAAAAACTCCACAAGAAAACTCCTGGAGTTAATTGACAAATTCAGCAGCATAGCTGGATACAAAGTCAACACCCAAAAATCAATAGCATTCCTATACACGAACAACAAACAGACTGAGAGAGAAATCGAGGAAACCATACCTTTTACAATAGCAACCAAGAAACTGAAATACTTAGGAATCAATCTAACAAAGAATGTGAAAGATTTATTCAGTGAAAACTACAGTACTCTGAAAAAAGAGATCGAAGAGGATTTCAATAAATGGAAAAACATACCCTGCTCATGGTTAGGAAGAACTAACATTGTAAAAATGGCCATACTACCAAAACTGTTGTATAGATTCAATGCAATTCCCATTAAACTACCATTAGCATACCTCACAGATCTAGAGAAAATATGCCTTAAATTCATTTGGAACCAGAAGAGACCCAGAATAGCAAAAGCAATCCTGGGCAATAAGGACAAGTCAAGTGGAATCACAATCCCTGACCTGAAATTATACTACAAAGCTACTGTAATAAAATCAACCTGGTACTGGCTAAAAAACAGACCTGAGGATCAATGGAACAGACTGGAAGATGCAACCATAACGAAAAACCCACTCAGCTACCTAATATTTGACAAAGGGGTCAACCAAACCCACTGGAAAAAAGAAGACCTGTTTAATAAATGGTGCTGGAAAAACTGGCTTGCTTCTTGCCGAAAACTGAACATAGACCCAAGTCTATCACCATGCACCAAACTCAGGTCAAAATGGATCACAGACCTCAACATTAAAACAGAAACTCTAAAGCTATTGGAAGAGAAAGTAGGTAAAAATCTTGAAGACGTAGGAGTAGGCAGAGAGTTCATGAACAAAAATGAAACTGCAAGGGAAACACTTCAAAGAATCAATAATTGGGACCTCATCCTACTGAAAAGTCTTTGTACATCTAAAGAAATCACCAGCAATGTAAAAAGAAAACCCACAAATTGGAAAAAAATCCTAGCTGGCTGTCCCTCAGACAAAGGTCTTCTATCTAGAACACACAAAGAATTAAAAAACATGTACCTGTCCAAATTCAAAGACCCAATCCAGAAATGGGCATCTGAGATGAATACACACTTCTCAGATAAAGAAATACAAATGGCAAATAAATATATGAGAAAATATTCCACATCCTTAGTCATTCGAGAAACGTAAATAAAAACAACATTGAGATTTCATCTCACCCCAGTAAGACTGGCCAGTATGAAAAAATCATCCAATAACAAATGCTGGCGAGGCTGTGGAGAAATAGGGACTCTATTACACTGCTGGTGGGAATGCAGACTGGTGCAACCACTGTGGAGAGCAGTTTGGAGATTTCTCAGCAAACTGGGTCTAGAGGTTCCATTCAAACCAGCTATTCCCCTTCTGGGTATTTTCCCAGAAGATCTGAAAACATCATATCACTGTGATATATGTGCACCCATGTTTATAGCAGCGCAATTTGTAATAGCTAAATTGTGGAAGTAACCCAAGTGTCCATCCACAGAAGACTGGATTAAAAAACTATGGCATTTTTATATAATGGAATATTATTCAGCTATAAAGAGGGATAGATTTGGGGGCTTTGTAGGCAAATGGTCACAATTGGACACCATACTCATAAGTGAAATAAATCAGAGGTACATGTGCAGGCAACGTATTGTGTCACTGGTGTAAGAACCTGAGGGTGGGAATATAAACTAAGAGACATGAAGGTAGTCTGTTCAAAAGCAAAGAACAGATGGGATGAGGGAAAGGAGAAAAGAAAAAGGCAAAAATGTATGTATGTATGTAAGTATATACATATGTGCAGGATGGCTAACATGATTCTACTATTGTATTATGTCACTTAATGGTAAGGAATAGTTGATGACTGGTTGTTTGATCAATCTTGTATGTCTGTATGTGTTATCCTGAGCACACACTTTGAAGATATCAATATGCAATGCAACAACTATTGTTGGTTTTCTGTTGCTTTGTCTATATTTCAATTCTGATTATACTGTTATTGTGCTACTTTGTGTCTCTTTGTTAATGCTTTCCGTGTTTTTTTTCTGTTGTTGATGTAGTTCTTTTTCTTTCACACTTTAAAAAAAAAAGAAAAATTATATTAAAAAAATGTAAGTATGTATGTATATGCAGCATATCTAACATAGTTGTACTACTGACTTAGGTCACTTTATTGTAAGGAATAGTTGATGATTAACTGTTTGATCAATTTTGCATGTCTATATCTATGTTCCTGAATATACACTTCGAAGTTATCAATATGTAATGCAACAACCATTGTTGAGTCCCTGTCACCTTGTCAGTAACTCAGTTTTGATTGTACTATTCTTATGCTACTTTGTGTCTGTTTGTTAATATGTTTTTGTTCTTTTACTTTTAAAATAATAAAAAAAAATGCTGCCTAAACTGAGCAGTAAAGATAAACAGAGCTGGATGAGAGGAAGACAAAAGCCTGAAAGTCACAAGGAGCATTGTGCCTGAAGCCACAGGCCCAAGTACTGCACACAAAGAGTACAGCTGGAGGGATGTATTTGCAGAAGAGCCTGGGCGAGGCTGCCACAAGGAGTGTACATCCCATCCTGGCGTGGAGGGGCTGGGGATATAGCTCAGTGGAATAAGCGCCTGCCTAGCAAGCGCAGGGTCCTGAGTTCAATCCCCAGTACCGCAAAAAAAAAAAAAAAAAAAAGTGCATGAATGACCATCCTGGCATGGAAGAAAAGCCAAGGAGAGTCCACACAGGACCACTGCACTGCCCAGTGTGTTCTTATGAGAGTTGGTCAGGCTGCTGGAGATGGACTTGGGTGGGGCTGTAAACTGGAACGAGGAGACTAGTAAGTGGCAGAGACATTCAGGAGAGTTGGTGGTGGTTAGACTAGCCTAGAGTCCATAGGAAAGAGGTGGATAGGTCTGAAAAATATTTGAAGATAGAATCAACAGAACTGATGAAAAGGCATGGGCGTGACAAGAAAGAGGGGCACAATCCTGCCTCAGTTTCTAACTGCAATAACTGGGTACATGTGGGTCCCATTTATCAAGGCTGAGGTAAGTGTAGCAGGTTGGAGTGGGAAGATGAAGGCCTTTGCTTGGGATGTGCTGAATCTGAGCCTGTGAGGCCTGTGAGTGGTGACTCATCGGAGACCACTGTTCTGTGAGTTACAAGTTCAGAGACCAGGTCAGAATTTGGGAGTCACCAGCCTATGGTGGGACATGGGGAAGAGGTGGCCTGGTAAAATCTGCAGGGTATCTGCTCAGTTCACGATCAACTGAGTCCTACAGTAGCCCTTGGAGAGACTATGCCAGAGCACCACAGCTCTTGGCCAAATTTCTTACTGTCATCATGATACTCTTCAAAGGTCCCAGAACTCCTCATTACCTAGAAGACAAAGTTTGAAATTCTTAGCCTGCAGCACAAGCCCTCAGGACCTGGCCTTGAGCTTCCTTCTCTCCCTATTGCACCAGGTAAACCTCTGTGCCAACCAGCCAGCGCCCCCCCACCTGTTCCTGCTGGCAATCACCTCCCATGCACATACCTTTCTCTCAGAACCCTTCCCTGGGCTTCTCCTCACACACAGAGCAAGGACACCATAGAGCACAGTGGGCTGAGCTCTAGTGCAAGAACAAAGCCCTGATTGGGTAGACAATTCATACTTAGAGTATACAAAAAACTCAAAGGAATTAGATTCCCAAAAGCAAATGACCCAATCAAAAAACAGGCAACCAATAAGAACACACACTTCTGAAAAAAAAGAAGCACAAATGGCCAATAAATTCATAAAGAAATGTTCAACAGCACTAGCTACTAGACAGCACTGGCTAAATCAAAACAACACTGAAATTTTATCTTACTCCAGGAAGAATGGCTATCATCAAGATCACAAAAGAACAAGGCAAGGATGTGGAGGAAAAGGAACTCTTCTGTGTTATTGCTGGAAATGTAAACTAGAACGACCTTTATGGAAATTGGTGTGGTGATTCCTCAAAAAACTAAAAACTGAAATTCCACTGACCCAGATATAGCTCTCCTGGGTATCTTATCAAGAGTTAAAGACACCATACTACAGTGATACATGCATACCCATGTTTAGAGCAGTGTAATTCAGAACAACTAAACTATGGAAACAGACTAAAGCTATCTGTTGACAGACGAATGAATAAAGAAAATGTGGTGTATGTATACACAATGGAGTATTATTCAGCCTTAAAGAAAGATGAATTCAAGTCATTTGTAGGAAAATGGATAGATCTGGAGACCATGCTGTTAAGTGAATGAAATCAGACACCGAAGGTTAAATATCACATGGTCCCTCTTATATGAGAAACTCAAAATATAAATAAACAGTGAAATAAAAACAGATGCTAGGGAACAGGGCAGTAGGCCTTTTTTGAAATGGGGAGGGAGCATAGGGGTGGGAGGAAATGGGAGGGCGGGAAAGAGGAGAAGGGGCTGAAATGATTCAGTTATCATATACATACGTGTGCACAACAATTCTCAAAACAGACACAGTTATTGAGTACCACAAACACATACCAGTAAAAGATTTTTAAATAAATAAATATTTGAAAATAAATATCAAAAATTAAAAAGTAATTCTGTTTTGCTCCTTCCTGTAAAGAAGATTTTTCTAAAAAGACTGAGCAGCAGACCCTAGGACCACCTCCGTGATACCAGAGAGGACCCCATGGGGCATGGTGACTCTCTTTGATCATCTATAAAATGGAGCAGGATGAAGCTAGTTTTTCTAGGCAAAAAGCAGGTCAGAAAAAGCCACGCTTTAAGATTATTCTGTTTCTCTTTGCCAAGACACCTTGTCTGAGCAAACAGAATTCATTTCCAAAGTCAGCTTTCAGTAAATTGCACTTGGGAGAAATGCTAGGAAAATTTTAGATGCAATCAAGAGGAAAAAATAAAAAAGGAGACTGATGGGCAAAAGGGGTACAGACAAGCTGTTTCTACCCATAAACTGAAAGCTGGCTTTGGCCTTATTTATTTTTTAAAACTCTTCCCAGCAGGATACTTGAGATGCTGGAGGCACAGTGAAGACAGGTCTCGAAAGCTCCATGCCAGGTTGTGGCAGGGCAGTGCCAGGCGGCCCTGCGGACTCAGTTCTGCATAAGGGCCAGGCCTTGTGAGGGGAGCCCGAGGCTATGCCCTTGCCCCCTAAGGGCTGAGGAAGGACTCACTCAGCGCTTCTCCTGTCTCATACTGTGAGCTGGCATTGCATCTGTGGGCTCTGCCTTCCCAGAGGTTGGGGTGGAGTGGGGCTTCCCTGACCCCAGACTATGTCTCCTCTGCCACCTCCTGGGCCTCCCCAAAGTCAGCTGTCCCCAGAGGCCCCAAGTTCCAGCTGTGTCAGCCTCTTTTGGGTCCTTGAGCCTCCTCCTCTGGCCTAGGGAGCTTTGCACCTGCCTCCCCATTACTGCAAAAGCTCCCCTGCATCTCTCTATGCTCACAGATGGAACAGAGTCCTCCCAGAGCCCCAGCTGCAGCAGGTGTGATCCTTGTGACACCACTGGCTCTGCAGGGAAGGCCGCATCTGCCTTTTTCCTGTGGCATCCCCATGCCTAGATGCGGTGACATTTACAGTCTACTTGCTGAGTAAGGACACGAGGACAAGCTCTCAGCTCACGTCCCTCCTTCAGAGCCGGACAGAAAGGCCCAGGCTGGAGCAGAGGTAACAAGTGAGCCCAGAAATCATCCGACACCCCAAGATCTGGAGCAGAGAATTCTCATACAGGAAACGAGTCCTGGAAGGAGGTGTGAGACTTCTCATACTTTTCTGTGCCAACAGTTGGTTTCCCCATCCAGACAGAAGCTTCCTTGTGATTGAAGCCTGGTCCTCCTTGTACCCACCCCATAGTGCTGTTAGCACACAGCACAGCAAGGCTCAGCCAGTACAGTGTGAGCTTCTGTGTGGGATGGGGGTGTTAGCATCTCATGGATTCTTCTGGTCCCACAGCCTGAGCTCCTATCAGCAGGAAGATACACACACATATGCATACAGCCAAAAGCAGGAATAATCTCATGTATGATACACGCATGTAACATGGTTATCATTTTTGTCGTTATTACATGTCATCCCTTGCCTGTCCACCAAATCCCCATTTCTCTTATTCTCATAGTTGCGTGCTGACACCTGTTCTCCACTTGTCCTCCAATTTCCCACTGCAGCAGCTGTTTGGCATCAAACACTGTTGTGGAGGGAAAGGACTTGAAGAAAGGCGGGGCTCACCTGAGCACATCTCTCAGCACTCCACTGGGATCCTGGCCTGCCCTCAGGGACACCTCACAGTGCCTGCCTTTACCTGCCCTGCCTACCATGACCTCTGAGCCTCTGCATGCCCACCCACCACCTGTAGGCATGTGCTCCCTATGCCAGCCCCACACTCAGTGCAGGGGCCACCAAGTCCTCAGCAGCCCTGCCTGACCACCACCCTCCAAATGCACATGTGCACACATACATGGCAAACACACAGGACTCCAACATACACCAAACTTAAAGCATACACACAACATACACTCTATGCCAGTGCACACACAAGGACACTAAAGATAAATATACCCCATAGACACCATAAACACAACCCACACAAACTCATACACTATACATATCGTGTACACATGCACACAGACTACAGATAAGGATACCACACACATCATAAGCACTCTACACATAAACACATACCACAGACCAGGCAGACATATGCTATACACAAAAACTATGGATAAATATGAAATATACACACAACACACAAACACATAACACAAACACACATACTACATACATGTACATTGTACACATACATGATACAGAGAAATATACCACAAAGCACCTACAGTGCACACCGTGGAAACCCCATGCACACATCCAACATGCAATACCCACCATGCACTATGCACACACACATAGACTACAGGTAAGTATGCCCTACACACTCCATACACACTCCACACACATACCATATCCTACAAAAAAACACACCTACACATATACCATACACATCCATGAATACAATGTGCACATTACTACACACAAACACATACCATGTACTCTGTGGACTACACACAACAGACACTATACTCCCACTACACGTACCACATGTGTACCACTTGCCTTATGCACATAAGACATGCGAGCACATGCAATATATATAAGTAGAATATAAATCATACAACGTACACAACCCTAAAACATGCCAGACATGTGTGCACCCCTCCAGCATCCTGAAAGCACACTCCTGCCTCTGCAGCTTTCTACAGCAATGCATATGCAAGGCACCTGGATAGGACCTGACACATGGGTGTCCCTCCCCTGGGGCCCTGGACACACCTGTTGGGGTTGTTGCTAAGCCAGCCCAGGAAACAGATGCCAGGAGAGCTTTGGGCGGAGGGAGAACACAAGTCACATACCATCTGCATTTGGCAGTGATCTGCAGAGGGCACACAGATGACACTATTCACCCAAGCATGAATGCTCCACCTTTAGACCAAGCACAACCTGCACCATACATGGTACATATCCAAGTGAAGGGGCAGGTTCCTTAACAAAAGCAACATAATCAACAAAAGAAACCATAAGGCCTGTAGCAGGAGATTGCCACTATGCTGGCTTGATCATGAACACCTGAACCACCTTGGACAGGTCACTCGAGCCCTCCAGACCTTGGCTGCCCAGTCTATGAAATGGAATGTTCTCTCTCTAGGCCCCATTATGGGGAAGCTAGAAGCCAGACAAATCCAAGTCCCTCTGGTAGAAACTCTTGTGCCTCCCTCAGTCCTTAAGAGGTGCACACCAGTTGAACTAACTGCCCCATCTAATTCCAGGGATATGGTTTTTCAAAAGCCATATAGAACAGAGAGGAAGTGACATTTTCCCTGAAGCCACTGAGCTAGGCACAGAGCCAATCTATTTTTCTGTACTGTCAGATTCAAAAACCCTGAGACCTCGACACCCCACCTAAGAATGTCAAAACTGCAGCAACCTTAATGTGCAAAGCACTGTCGCTTTCATCATCCTGGACATAATCCTGCTCAGGGGCCAGGCCATCCTCATGCCTGGCAACAAGAATCACAGGTCTCCTGCCCTGCTTCAGCTCTTGAAGTGACCCAAGGCTCCAAAGGATCACAAACACAGTCCCTCCCCCATCTCACTCCCAGTGCCATGCAGCGACTGACCACAACCTCCCCACTTAGGGGTGCTGTGCTGAGTGACATCTAACCATCAGTCCTGGAGACCACAATAAGCCCCCAAAGTGAGGCTGATTAAAGAGGGTTATGTGAATTGCTGAATTAAGCCATCCAAAATTGGATAAAGCGATTGTGAAATCTGTTTTGAGTCAACCTATCAATGTCTCATTGCAGGAAAATGTCTCAATAAGAGTTCATGGAGGAAAAGACTCCAGCAACTCATTGTTGGCTGACCTTCCTGGGCTCCTAATATTCAGTTCCCCAAAAGGCATCTTAGCCATGTAATTTCCAATATGGGAACAATTTGAGTTGCAATTAGGCAAGTCTCAGAAGGTTCTGCCACTGATTTGTTCATTCCCTCAGTATTATTCTATAGGACACACTAAATGCTGGGCCAGGTTCACTCAGAGGACAATTAGGAGCGCTGCATGTCGGGTTACAGAGACCAGGAAACCATCACTGAGCTGTAATGGGATCATTCATCCCCAGTGCAGGCACATGCCCTGCACCCTCAGGGATAGCTACAGAGCTCTAATGGGGCCAGAGGCTGCTAGCATCTCGGAGGTTGGGGCTGTGCCAATGGCAAGTCCCGAGACCCTCAGGAGGTGGTCAGGTCAGCTCCCCTGGAGGCAGTTGCAGGGCTGTGGCTGAAGGGACGCTAAGGCGCAGCTCAAGGCAGTAACAAATTGGGTTAATAGCCCCATCGCTCACTGAGCACCTACTTTCTGCCAGGCCCCAGCAAGACTGTGAGGAAGAAGACAGGTCTCTGGACATCAGAGGTCCCCACAGGAGGTCATGGACAATTAGGACACTAGATAACAAGTTGTAATCAAAACTGTCCAAAAAGCATAGAAAAGGAAGAGATTAATTCTGCCTGCAGTATGAGAATAATCTTCCAGAGAAAGGCACAATTGAGTGGGCTTGGAAACATAAATAAGAGTTTAGCAAGCAGAGAAGGGGAAAATGGCAGCTGTGGAGGGGCATTCTCCTGATTGATGGGGGCAAGCTGGCACCAGGAGGACAGAGGCACGGGCATCTATTTCAATAAACAAAACCTGCTGCTCTTTGGTCTTAAACTAACGTCTTCTCCCTCATCCTGGTTTCTTGGGTCTTTCTAGCCTTCTGGTGACATCTGGCTCACTCTTGCCCCTGGTCACAATCTTCCCTTTATCTCTGGGTGGCTGGTTTGTTCCAGTGTGCGGGAGTGTCTGGGCTCTCTGCTCGGTGTGCAAACTGCAGAGGCTGGCTGTCCCTTTGCTGGCCAGCCCAGAACACATGCTCCAAGCAGATCTTGCAGGTTTGGAGGGCTGGTAGTGAGAACCCTGGAGTCAGGGCCTTGTGGGTTTGTTTGAGCTTCCCCTTTGCCCCAGTGCTGCCCTCAGGCCTCAGTGAGTGGGCAAGCACAAGCCAGAGGCTAGGGGCAGAACCTAATAGCTAAGGGGCCCCCATGCAGGGATCCTCAGGTCAGGTAAGGAGGCTGGCCCGGAAGCAAAACTGGTGAGAAAGATGGGAGGTGGTCCCAGGGAGAAATGGTAGAGACCACCTGAGAGGCAGGACCAGGGGATCCAGGAGTCCAGCAGAAGGGTGAGGGACAGCTGGGCAGAGACTGAAACCTAGTAGCTCCATACCGCCCAGCACAGGGACAGCAGCGGGCTGTGGGGCAGAGCTCTGGGCCAGACCTCAGAAGGGGTCGCTTTGCAGTCTGTACACAAAGCCACCTCTCCTAACATAGCTGCTGTCCTTCCTTGCTTAGGACCCTCAGCATCTTGCTGCCAGAGCCCACTCCTTGGGACCAGGAAGAGCTCAGGCAGAGGGAAACAACCCAGCACACGGTCCAGTTTGGGACAACATCCACACCCCTGTGCTCTACCTCTCCACTTCTGGCCTCACTGAGAAAACAAGCCCTGGCTTCTTAAACCATTTGGGTAGGCTTGGCTTGGTTTGGCTTGGGTTCAGTTCAATTCAGTTCAGCTAAGTTCCACCCAGCCGAACTTGATCTCAGATGGACCTGGCATGCACTCAGCTGTGCTGTGAGTCACCTGGGCTCTCTTTCCTTCCCAGACAGCTCCCTTGTGGGGTGCTGCTGAGACCTCAGAGCACTCCACACACATACATACCTCTCCTGTCTTCTGTATCTTCCTCCTGTGCCATCTCTTCATACTCACATACCCACATCCCCTCAGACAGCATAATGCTCCCTTCCCTGAGACAGGTCAGCCTTCATTACTAAGGGCACTTAGCCATGTACAGAGCTCCTGTTTACCTAAAGTCGCCTGAGCATGATCCTCTCACATCCAGCCTTGGCTTCCTTGTGTATAAATGGGGCTCACATTGCCCTGTGGGCCACAAGTAGTCAGGAACACCCTTCTTAGAAGCAAAGGTTTATTTCTATTAAGTTGACATTTTGTTGCTAGCTGAATCAAGTCTACCGCTTCTTCCTACCCAATTCACAAAACATCCTGCCAAGATGCTTGTGGCTTTGCTTAGGAGCATAGCTCCCCCAAGACAGACAGTCACCTGTCTGCTATCTCCAGAAGCCAGGGCCAGCACTCAGTTCATCCCCACCAGACAGTGGTCAGACCTGTGCCTTCCTAACCCAAATGCAGACTCTCAGGATTGGCTGGGGGTCAGGACAGGAGCTTGGGGCTTCCCACAGGCCTCACCACCTGGCATGGACCACAGACCTTCTGGTGGCCACAGAACAGGTCTCATAAGAGAGATACATAATTCTGAACAGGGTACAAGACACATCTCCATACACTCAGATGGTGTTGGTCATTAGCAAGGCCCACACCCAACAAGACTGTTCCCTAATAAGTGTAAAGGTACTGACATATACACAGAGTAAAGGGGATGCCTGATTCTCTCAGTAATCCTCTGACCCTAAGCAGAAGCCCAGTCTGTGTCCACACTGGTGCCTGGACTTGGGCTCTTATCCAAGGGGACCTGCTTCAGATCCAGATTAGTACATAAATGACCACAGCATAAGTCTGAAAGTCAGGTCCATCCATGCTGGTAGCAGGGCCAGGAGCTGGCAGGCAGCACTTTCTGCAGGGAATCAGCAATCACAAGCAATGGTAGCCTAGCCTGAGAATACCTGGTTTCGACTGGGAAATGTGACAGGAGCAGGGAGCTAGCTGAATCCGAGGGGCACTGGTCTGGAAGATGTCATCAAGGAGTCATCACCCAGAGAAGAGCAAGCCAAAGATGCCCCTGGAGATGATGAACTGGCGGAGGGAGTAAAGAAAAGGAGGCTATAGGCAGAGGTGGTGCTGGGGTCCTGATGTGATCTGAGCTAAGATGGTGACAATAGAAACAGATAAGAGAGATGTTTGTAGTGATCGAATTGATAAACTAGAGCCACACTCAGGAAATGGAGCATAAAGAGGACACTCAGCCCTTGATGTGGATCCTCACAATCACAGTAGTGAAGAAAAGCAAAAGACATCGCATTGGGGAGAAGATGGTGAGACTACAAAGGCTCCTGCAACTCAGTGCAGTGTTCTCTTACTTGTGGAGCTCTTGGGGCCATGGCCTGTCCCCCTCTGGGTCTCCTGTAGAGCTGCTCCCCTACCTCCCCCACCCCAGCCCTGGCCTAATGCCTGGCACAGTCTTTGTCAGGTAGTGGGTTCAGGAAGGCTTGGTCATTCTTGGGTTGAGACTCAAGGAGTCATCATCCTTGAAACACACATGCACTTCGCTCTGACAACTACAGCCAGCCCCACCTCCAAGGTTGCAGGGAACCCCCTCCTCAGCAAGGGTCCCTTAGCCCCATGGACTCAAATTCTCCTGGCTTCGTGGTCAATAACAAGTCACAACCAGGATAAGAACCTCTCTGTATTTCCTCAGTGATTCCCTTTAAACCAAGAAACTCATGCAATCATGATTTCTAGCTGCTTTTCTACTGAGTAACAAGCCTCAGGGAAAGCCACAGATAATACTGAATGCTACTGTGGGTCCATTAGTCATGGTTCCTGTTTAGCTAAATCAGCTATAGTCAGGGTGACCAACTATCCAGTTTGCCTGGGTCATTGCAGTTTTAGCATCAAAGTCACACATCCCAGGCAAGAGTTGGTCACCTTGGCTATGAAATGATGGTCTGATAGTCACACACACCAGCAGACAGCCAGCAGAGAACTGCCCAGCTGCCCAGCCTGCTGAGCTGGGCATATGGTTTCCCCAGGGCTTGCCCTGCCTGGTCCCCTCATGAGATTATGCTCATGTTCAGACTCCAGCAGAGGGCTGGGTACAATGTGTGTTGCACAAGGAACTTCCAATCGCCTTACAAAATTTGTCCCCCAGCTGCTCCACACTTTGCTCTACTCATCAGGGAAGGCTGAGTGGGTTCATGTGGGCACCTAACACTAACAGTGCCAACAACCAAGAATCCAACCAGAGATCCAAGTGTCTGCTCCTGATTCTGTGACAGCCATTCAAAACCAGCTTGGTAAACGATTGAATCACAAGGGGTTCCTGTGTGAGAGTTTTCTAGTGAGACATTTTACGTCAGTCCACTAAGAAAATGAAAAGTCAAGTGTTTCCATGCACAAACTGACTTGGCATGCTAAATACTGGAGCCCTGCTAGGAGGACTTAGGAATGCTTTCAGAAGAGTAGGAAAGACTAGAAGAGAGTAGGGGACAGGAGCAGTGCGAAGAATAGAAAGCATCAGAGTGGAGCACAGGCTCACCCCAGAGCACCTGAACTTTCAGCTGACTGCTCAGTTTGCAATAATTTTAAGTTTACAAGAAAATGCACAGATAGCACAAAAAATTCACCCATTTCTCCTACTGTCAACTTTGTGTACCTCCTCTGTGCATTTGACAAGACTACAAGAACATTGCTTGGTCACTGTTAACTAAATCCTGCTCTTCTTGGATGTCACTAGTTTTTCTAATATCCCTTTTCTGTTCAGGATCCTTTCCTGGGGACCATAGTGCATGGAGGTCTCACGTCTCCTTAGGTTCTTCTGTTCATCAGTAGTTTCTCAGCCCTTCCTCATTATTCATGACAATAACAATTTTAAGAGGTCCTGGTCAGGTACTTTGTAGGGCATCCCTCAGTTTGGACTTGGAAAAGAATCATATTTTTCTCATGATTACACTGTGGCCGTGGGTTCTGGAGAAGAATACCACGAAGTGAACCGACCTCCTCATCACACCATACCCAGCCTCAGACTGTCAACATGATACCCCCAACTACGTGCACTTGGCCGCTTCTCCAGGATAACATCTGCCAGCTTCTCCACTGCAAAGCAGAGCAGGATTTTCTCAGTGTCTTCCTTTCCAAACATTCTGGAGAAGCACTGCCAGCAGCTCCTACATCCCTCCAGCTCCTGCGGCATGGCATTTGTCAAAGTTCTCCCATGACCAGGTTGGAAATTGGAATGACATCATATAGAACTTATAGTTATCTGTTCCATCAGGAACTGAGTGTGCTCCAACAGGGAGTAGGCATCGCTCCAAGAGAAAATGATACCTCTTTGATTGAAGTCCTCAAAGAAAGCCTATAGTTGCCATTGCCACAAAAAAAAAAAAAACATTCAAATTCACACCTATAATTCTCCGAGAATATGCATCTTCTGTTGCCACATGAATGGCTGCTGACGGGAGTGGGTGCAGTTCATGCAGCTCTCTTGCCGTGCGTAACTTCTGTATTTCTCTTTCTTCATCTTGTTTTAAAGGAGTTTCCCACCTTTCAATGGCTCGCCCAACTTTTAAGTCTTTGTTGAACTTGTTAGATGGCACTTTCTGCTCTCCTTCATTCACAGAAGGCTGAGAGAGTCTCCCTTCCCTCCCCAAGAGGAATGGAGAGATTTCCTTTACACCACATGGGTGTGTTCTCACAGGGGGCCTGTGTTCTAATGTTCTAATGTGTAGTCTGGCAAGAGACCGAGTGTTGCACAACAAGGTTGTCTGATCACCCATCCAAACCACAGAACCAAAGAGAGCAAGGGCATTACAAATCTCCTGCTCTTTCTGAGTTTATCCAGGGAGGGAATTTTAAGAATGGTCACACTCCATGATTGGAAGGGACATCTGAGCTCATCTAGTCTGACTATTTGGTTCTCATGTGGGACACAAAAAGCCTGATGAGAGGAGCTCATCCACTGTCAATGTCCAAGGTGACCTTGGGACAGAAGAAGCCCAGCGATCTGGGCCCCCACTCTAGTAATCTTCCCACTGCTTTGCAGGTAATGGTACCACAGAGAAAGGTGTACCTTCCCCCACATGAATAGCTGTAAGTAGGTTATGGTATGAAAACCTCACCCAGACACTTCTACACAAACAGTATTGTGAATAATATCCAATTTATTAAAAATACTCAGAGTTTACTCAACTAGACAAAACCCAGGTTGTAGCCAGTACCGTTGTGAACATCACACCCAGATCTGCTTCACACATAGCCGAAGTCAAACCGAGGTGCCCTGAAGTGAATCCAAAACCCATCAGCTGACACTTGCACATGAGCACTGATGCTCAGGAGTGGCTGCTGCCCAGTGTAAGTGGTGTAGAACTCAGGGTGGTAGCCCACTGCCTTAGCACCACTCCCAGAAGCCTGCTGAAGTGCTGGTCCTTGGAGTAAGGTCAGTTATCAGTTACCCAAGAAGGAAATGGCCCTCTCCCCAGAACCAACCCAGCAGATCTGGGGGTCCTTCAGGCAGCTGATAATGAGAGGTGTTTACGTCAGTGCGCAGAGCGCAGACAGCTGTCTGTATGACCCAGCAACCATCCTGCTGCTTCTGGCATTCACCCAAATGTGATGGGGAGCAGAATTCCAGAGAAGATCAAGGCAGATGGAGGCTGTAAATGACTCTAGATTATACTCAGGTGCGACAAATCTTGGAAACACATGTTAGGTGAAAGCTGAAGTCTTCCCTCCCAGGCTGAGGCCTTACCAGCCACTACAGTGCCTTGCTTGCATTCTCAGCCCGGCTGTCTTCTCTGGAGATCTAGTCCAAAATTGCACACTGAACACGCCATTCAGAAACTCTCCAACCCAGGAGGCTCGGCTCATCACATGGCCCCAGGCGTCCCAGAAGTGATTGAGCTGACATGTCCACTGTGTACTCGGGTCCTCCTGGTTCCAGCAGAAAGCTAAGGCACATGGTGACAGCAGCTAAGGGATACTTAACACTGTTTTCTTTTAAAACCTAGATGACACCTGTAACCCCAGAACTCTGGGAGATTGAGGTAGGAAGATCTCAAGTTCAAATCCAGCCTGGGATGTTTAGTGACTTAACAAGATTAAAAAATAAAAAATAGGGCCGGGAATATAGCTCAGTGGTACAAGTGCCTTCCTGGCAAGTGCAACATCGTGAGTTCAATTCCTGCTACAAAAAAAAAAAAAACATAAAAAATATAACAAGGCTGAGGATGTAGCTCAGTGCAAAAGCTCTGGGTTTATCTTGTTACCCACCCATCCCAGTCACCCACCCCCCAACAAAACCTGATTCATACAACATCTCAAAGGCTCTTCTTGCCATTATAAATTTAATATCCAATCATTAGCAAATCTCTCCATAATCTCAGCTCAAACCACTCCTTCAGCACCACATCTCACACCCCCCTCCTACAGTCTGTACTACAACCACAAAGGCTGGCCCTCTTTGTCTCTCTGCCTGGAATTTCCTTCCTCCATCAGAACCATACTGCTCTGCCAAATGCTGAGTTCCTATTCATCCTATTCATTAGCCACTAACTGCTTCTCCCAAGAACTCTTGTGGGTATGCTGACCATCTTTTCCACAAAACCCCAAAGAATTTCTTCTATATCTATCTCATGGCTCTGATGCTCAATTAACAGCAAATGGTGTTAGCATCCACAATTTCCTTAACTAGGAACTAAGCTTCTGTTTCCAACCATATAGAAAGCAAAACAAAAAGATCTGAGTCCTCAAGACCCTAAAGATCAAAGATTTTCACACACTATTTCATCCACAGTTAGAATGCAGCTTCATTTTGGGTCATAATAAAAAGCGTTCCCAAATGTTGCTAATGTTCCTCTGAGCCTGTAAACATTTTTACTCTAAACATATCAGCTGCAGAATGTTGTAGCCCTCCATGGAGAAAGAGCAGGAAGGCCAGATATGCTTCCAGCCAAGACCCAGGAGGTGGGAGCACAGACCCACTCCCGGCACACTACCCAGCACCTGGGTGGGCATGTGCAATTCACAGGCAAAACCAACTCATAAAATGAGTGGGGGAAGATGGGTTGTTTTTGTTCTCTAAAAAAAAAACTGGATTGTTTCATATAAAACTGTGTGATATATTTCACAGCTCAAATAAGTAGAAAGCACCCTGCTCTTGAGAGATGTGTAGACCCTTGTCTGCCACAGTGGCCGAAAGCAGCCTTAGCCTCTCCTTCACACTTACCAGCAGGCAACACCAACAAAATTGGTGAAATTGGATGCCTTCACCCCTCCTAGCTGCCTAGGGGAACAATTAAATTAAAAATATAATGACTTTACATCAGAAGGAAGTTTTTCCAGGCCACACATAAAAAGCAAAATCCTGGTTTTATAGTCCATAGTTAAGCACCAAACACCAGCAATTGTGAAAAGCAGGGAAGTACAAGGCATGGGTCATGGGCTGGTGTTTCTGTTTCTGGGTGACCTCCTGCTGGCTTTAGGAATGTTACCATTTGTGAAGATATGTAGTACTTTGTATGGATGTTTGGATTTCGTGTATCTTCCACAGAAGGAATGTTTAATAAGTTACAAGATTTCATGAAAGCTGAAAAATCATTAGCTTTGAAAAATAGGCCTATAAACAGAAGACCAGGGGATCATGAATATGCTAATGGCTTTCTATGCTCTGCCCCTGTGGTATTGAGGTTTCAGCCCTAACATGTACATCAATCAGTGCCAAATCTAAGCATCTTGCAGTCTTCCACAGGAATCCCTGTTTCCCATGAAACAAGCTGTATGAATCACAGATGTTAAGGGAGGGTGTGGTATTTCTGCATAGACAAGTATCTGTGCAGAGTTTGGATGATTTAGGACCCAGGTAAATATTCTCTCTGAATGTAATGATAATCTACTAATGCAAAAGTTGTGAGTACAGGGGAGTTTTAAGTACAATTATCATATTACACACAGATGAGTCAGGAAGCAGACATGTGTGAGTCCATGGAGTATCCAAACTTACTGGATTGTATAATAGCCTCCGAGGTCAAGGACACACCTACTATGCCCAAAAAGAGTGACAGCCACATGGTAGATAGCAGTAGATATCTACTGGATAAATAAATTACTCAACTGATTAACTTCAAACATGAAGCCACTTAAACTTATAACCTAAAAAGACAGCAGTGGGACTTATCTATTCCCATACAGTAACCCTGCTGGAGGTGGCAACAGTGGACAGTCACATGACCTCCTCATTTGTTCACCCAGAACTTATCAACTGCATCCATGCTATGCTCCCAGCCTCAGTCAGGGTAGAGCTAGAGCAGAACCCTGCTGCCTGTGCACAGTGAGCTACTAGGATGTGGACCCATAGCCAGCACAGCCGGAGCAGAGAAGGGACACAGCAAAGGAGCCCAAGGCCAGCCTTCCCGTAAGATTTGGACGCCCAGTCCAGGCACAACACAGGATATCTGTCCCTGTGACTGCAGATATTCCTCATGTCCATGTGTTTTACCCAAGGAACTGCAGAAACCTGGAGAGAGGTCCAGGACACTATGCGGGACAGAGCATGCACATCTCTCCAGCAAAGCAAAGAACAGTGCATGAAAAAGCTCACAAGCACTGGCTTACCAAGAACCCTAAATTCAGGAAGAAGGAAAGAAGCAAGCATGTTATGATGACAAGGGATTAGGGGCAGAGTGGTTAAGACAAGCCTTGGGTCAAACCCACCTGGGTTGGAATCCATGCTTTGCAGACACACCATCATGAGATGTTGGCAGTTTAAACTCACTGTATCTGTTTCCCTGCCTTTAAAACAGGAATAAGGCTGCAAATGCCTCATAGAGTCCTTACTTACCACTAACAATCTTTTGATGAACTTCACTATCTTACAAATGGCAGCATGGGACCAGGTAACTGAGGGTGCATCCATAACCCAATCCGATCTGCGCATACACCATCCAATTCTTACTTCAGGGCCCATGGTCAATCCATCACCCACGGCTCCCCAGCAGGCTTGCCACACCCAGGACCGATAAGTCTGACTTCTGTCCAGCCACTAAAAGGCTTCCTTGGTTACCCAAATGGGATATGGTCTCAGTCTGCCGTGCTGCATTCCTCGCTCCCCAAGAGGCTACAGTGCTATTCTGCCCTGCTACTCCTCAGATCAGCAGCTCTTTGAGGACAGAGACCTGCTGTTCACTCCCCTCTTTGCCTCATGCAGGGCAGCCTCTGTGCATGTCCAGGTCTGCACTGAATCCAGGTCGGCACGAAAACTGGATGGGCATCCTCAGCCCATCAGGAGTAAGAGCAGGCCTGCCCTGCATCGCATGTTCCCCATGCTCCGCTCTACCGCAGCCCCTTCCTGGGAACCAGAGCAGCGCTCCATTTCTTTCCATGGAGCAGCGGTCCTGCAGACTGAGCCCTGGTCCTGGGCAGCAGAGGAGGCTGTGGGAAAGGCTGAGTACCCCACTGTTGCATGGGGTGGAAAGGCCAAGATCCCAGCAGTGATAATGTTGGCCTTGGCCATGCTCCTTCCTATGGAAACAAGGCCAAAGCTTCCCTGCCACTCTGATAGCATCGCTCCCTGAAAATCAGCACAGGCCAGCTTGGCTAATCTTCACGCACTCTCCCCAGAAGCCATCTAGCAGCACCTCAAAAGTGCATACAGCAACCCAGCTCATGTTCCCATTGAGCCCCTTCCCCCTTGCCACTCCAGCTTCCTGCCCCACACCAGGAAAGAGTGAGATTTCTGAACCACAGTTCGGCCACCTTGCTTCCCTGGCTGCAAGCCCCATCCCACTGGCTTGTGCACGGAACTGAACTAAGTCAGTACCAGGGCATAGACATGGGCATCTCCATGTGTGACCAGAGGGGGTAACACACCTGGGCTGTTTGGCTCCTGAGCTCTGTCCCCTGACAGCACCCATGCAGCTGTCCATCTGGATCTCATCCATTCAATGGATGGAACTCACAAGAATGAAGGGCCGAAGAATTAAGCAACAATGTCATTGCTACTCCCCTCTGGCCCTGGCTCCAGCTCACTCACCACAAGCTGACTTCTCCCTTTCCTTTATTATCTCCGGGTCAGTGGGTCTCTCTTCAGTCACCCTGAGCCTCAAACTCGCATTACAAATCATAGGTGTCCAGTTCAAAAAGGAGTCAGAGACCACTTCACTCTTCCCCTCCTTTCCTTGCAAGGTTCTGAGAGAACGATCAGACTCTGAGATGGCTCTGCTCTGATCCCCTAGGCTCTATGACCCTAAATGGCCCAGAGGCTGGTTGGGAAAGCAGCTCAGCGGGACCTATTGAAGGGCCTCTCCTGGCCCAGGGAGCAGCCCAACCAGCAGGACTGAAGCCACTCCCAGAGTTTGACAAAAACTAACCCCCGTTCCCCATTGCAGGTGATGTGATAGAAAAAATGGGGTGTCAGGTGGAGGGGACAAGAGGGGAACTGAGTGATAACACAGTGGAGTCCTGGAGCCCTGAGGCCGGAAGAGCAGGTCAGAGGGTGCTGATGCTCCAGCCTTAGAGGGGCTCCAGGCTTCGAGGGGCTCTAGGAGGTCAGACTTAGGCTGGGCCTTAAATGCTAAAAAGAAAAGCTGCTGTTTACTGTGCATGCACTATGTGCTAAATTACTATGCAGATTTTGGTGCCGGCATTAACTCATCTTTACCAAATCCCTACAAGGAAGGAAAAATGAATGCATTTTGGGGTAAGGAAACTGAAGTTCCAGGTTTCCTAATCTGTTCATGTCAAAAGGAGGATCAGAACCCAGGCTTATCCCAGACCACATATTCCTTTGCCACAATGGACACAAGACTGGGAACAAGGGCTATAGGCTGTTCAAAGCTGGGCCTGGCAGAGCAGACCTGGAAGCAGGACCGGGGCAGCTGTGTCTAAGATGAGAAGCAGGTCTGTGCTCTGGACGAGAGGTTCCCTGGATCCTGGAGGCCACTTCTCCTCTTAGGCATCTCAGCTCCAAACTGCCTTCCTGTGGTGGTGCTTCTGGAAATGCAAGCTCTCTCCTCTGGCTGGGCGGCCACAGGGATCCCCACCCAGCCAAGGGCCTCCAGGTTGCAGCCAGCCCCTAGGGTTCCTGGAAACCCAGCCAGAAGTTTCCACTATCTACCAGCTGAATGATCCAGCTTGTCCTAAGAGCCACCAGCCCAGGTGGAATGTTCAAAGGCCAGTCTCTATGCCTGCCCACAGGCAAACAGGGCCATCAGCACATCCCAGCTGAAGGCCCTGGGAAGAGATAAGCCAGCACTCACCGCTCAAATGCATCCCTTGAATCAGCTCCTCCAGGAATTACTACACTCCTCTTTTGTGACAGGTCACTTGGAGGACACCCCTGTATCTGCCTGCTGTCCAGAGCCTGAGGCCAAGTTTCCTTGTTAATCAATAAAAGACCTGTGCTCAGAGCAAAGAGACCAACTAATTAATGCTCCATGCAAGTGACTCCTTCCCCAAAGGAGGAAATCAAGACAACATAGAACAGTAGGAAGAGGAGACTCACACCTGGGCCTGGTCTAATGACACCAGTCGTGTGATCTCAGGCAAGTCCCCAGTTCTAGATCCTTCCTTTCTTTACCTAAGATCAGTAACATCATCTTAAGCTTATTTTTTTTAACTTGTAGATCACAGTGTGCTTTCACATGCATTATTTTATTTAGGTTCAACTTATATACAAAATATAAAAGGAAGCCACCACCTCCCTCACTTTGGGCTTGAGGAACAACAAGATCAGAGAGGGTAACTTCAGTATTAGCCCACTCAGCAGTAAGGGGTGGCGTCTGGGTGGAGCCAGAACCCTGAAGGGCCTGGAACCCCCTGTTCTAACAACCTCCCGGTGCATTCAGGGAAAAATATCCCTTGAGCAAGGCCACCTGGGCATCTGGTCAACCCCAAGGCTTCCTCCTTCTCATTACCCAAGGATCTGGTCTCCTGCGTCCTCATGTTCTGTAGTCTAGAGCCCTCTGGGGGCACTGGGAGGTCAGTTTCAGCTATATGCAGAGTCCCCCAAAACAGAGCATTCCCTTCTAACACAGCTCTGGCAGACTAAATGCCATCACCAACAGATCCCCAGTGACAAGAACTGGGAGAAAAGAACTGTGGGTGGCTATGGGGTATACAGTATATTTGGGCAGGGAGACAGAGGGCTCGACCAAGGCAGGGCACTCTATGGAAAAGAGAGTGCGGGCACGTGGCCTTGTCATGCCTGCCTACGTTGTTCTCGCTGAAAATGCTGGCATCTGAACACACCCATAGGAAGCCACAGGACAGCAGTGCTACATTTTCCCAGGGGGACAATCACTTGGCTTCGGGGTCCACTGGGCCCCAGCCTGCCAGGCCTTGTGCACAGTGCTGACACACAGAGGGTGGCTGAGGGGCCAGCTGGGCTGGCCTCAGATGTCTGACTCACCGTCTCCTCCTGAACCCACTATATGACATTTCTTCTCCCAGAACAAACATCTTTTTCTTTTTAACTGGCAGAAGATCTTTTTCATGTTTTTGGGACTGTAAACTCAGCATTGAATTTTCTGCAACTTTTCCTGGTGTGTCTTGGTGGGAAAGTGAAAAACTAGTTCATCTGGTGGCATGGGGTTGTGATAACTTTCAGTGGCCTTGGTTTCTCCCCAGGTCTCCCACCTGGGTGAGGCCACAAGTAGCACTGTTTCTGAGAGACCAGCAATCAAGTTAAGTGTTAGAATAAATGCATGTGGTTCCCATCCTTACCATGGTTTGCAAAGTCAGAATAACATCCCTGTCTTGAAGCTGTGGACAATGAGGATCAGAGTGGTCAAGTAAATTGCCCAAAGTTCAGCATGGGAGGTCTGTCTGGGCCCAGAGCTTATGTGCCCTGACTAAACCACTCAGCTGCTCTGCTTTCAGCCCCAACCTGTGCAAGCCAAGATCAATTCCCCTCCAGCTCATTCACAGCTGTCAGGGACTGAGTAGATCCGCTGCCCTCCATGTCTTTGGGCAAGTTCTGCTCCCATCATGCCTGTTCCTCCAACTCCTAGGCTAAAGCCCTTAGGGAAAGGCAGAGTGGGCAAGAGCAGGTACCAGGGGCACAGCCAACTGGTCAGGCTATAGGAGCTCCTGGGAAGAGGCCAATCTATGTAAGACTCCACTCAGATCCTACAGCAACCCACCTAGGGGCAAACAGGGCCTTCCTGAACACTGATGGTCCTAAGAGTGAGCCTGCCATCTGCTGACAGCGTGGCAAAGCACAACAGGCCAGGTAGGCGCTGCCCAGGTGCAGACAGCCTGTACACCCATCACAGCCACCCTCTCCCTCTGTCCTGTGCCTCCAGGCAGCCCAGGGGCATCACAAACAGGCTGCCTTGCCCTCTGGGTTCCGGCTACGTTTGGTCAGTGGAAGGAGCTAGCGCTAGAACTAACAATAGAAGCTGAGATCTGGGGACAGCTGCCCAGCTGAAGGCTCTCGCGGCTGAGCCCCAGCCCCTACCAGGCAACATCTCCTGAGCCACACAGCCACACGGACTGGGCAGCTGCGGCTGCTGCTTAGCGTCCAACCGCAGCCCCCGCTGGCCCACCTGGTGTTCTTCCACCCTCGCTTACAGCCTTGAGAAGCAGCCCCTTCACTAAACTCTCTCTCTCTCCCTCTCTCTCTGTCTTTAGTTTTTGCTGCTGAGGACCAAACCCAGGGCTTCCAGCTTCCTTGACAAGCATTCTACCACTGAGCTAACTCCCCAGCCCCTCAATGAACTCTCTTCCTGGCCTCTCGCTGTTCCTGACAGGTTGCAACCTCACCAGAGTCATTTAGGATAGAAGTGTGAGGTGAACAAAGGCTGCTGCTACAGCTGTCACTGACATGCCCTGGACTCAGTCGTGGGAGTCTTTGGTACTTCTCTTCATGCATTTGCTGTTCATTTATCAGGTAGGCATTCTGCTAGGCAGTTTCAACCCCCTGGCTGCAAATTCCTAAGGACTGAGGAGAGAGGCCCTGACCTCAGAGCTGTCCAGGTGTACCCACTCACACTCAACACATTCCCTAGCCACAAAGGGACCCAAGGGGACATGCTGCACAGGGTGTGCTTTTGGATTTGAGCATAGGCTTTTTATTTGAATTCATTATCTTTTTTGCCCCAGTGGAAGCAATTTGCTTTCAGTCTGGGCAGATTTACCATTACTGTGAGAGATAAGAGCTGAACTCACCTCCCACTCTCAAGGGGCTCAGAGATAGTAGAGTGCATTGTAGCAGAAGCTTTTGGTACATAAGGCATGGATCCAACTCAGCCTAGGGACCAGGGAAGGCTTCACGGAGGGGCAGGCATCCAAAAGGGTAGAAGGGTGCAAGTGAGCGCAGTGTGTGAGTCAGGGGAACCCAAGAATTCAGGCAGTGAGCACAGCGTAAGAGAACATGTGGGGTTCCTGGAGCTTGGGGGACACATGGGAACATGACCTTCTTACCAACAAAGGAAAACATGGTCAATTCAATTCTGAGTTCATATTTATGCTCCAGGAAAATTGAGGCCTGAAAAGACAATTAAGATCATATATTTCAAAGTTGTTTAAGTAATAGTTTCTTGTTGAGTGCACACACTCTATGAAATAGTATGTATTCATGCCAACTGATCAGATTGGAGTTCTTAAAAATGGAAGTAGAACCAGGTGTGGTGGCACAAATCCATAGTCCCAGCACTCAGGAGGCTGAGGTGGGAAGGTCTCTTGAGCCCAGGAGTTCAAGACCACTCTGGGCAACATTATGAGACACCTGCATGCATAAAAAATGGTGACGGATGGGTGGATGGGTGGATAATTTATGGAGGGAAGAGAAGAGAAAAGGAAGAAAAGTAGAGTAGGAAAAGGGAAGGGTGGGACAGTGGGCTGGAGGGACAGTAGGCAGGGAGATGACATGTGAATTCATAGATAAATGACAGATAATTGAAAACAGATAGATGTTCCCAACAATTCTTTCTAACTCAGTGAATGAGATCTGGCCATTGCCACAAAAACAAACCCTTGGAGAATGGCCAAGTTGGAAGCCCAGTTCCAAATTCCCAGACCCTAGAGGACACTCGCTGCTGACACTCCCCAAGCCCAGGGGACTGGGTGAGCACCAGTGTGCCCATCTGTGCCTCCTCCTGGCCCCCACTCCCTTGGACAATGTGGGGATCACATGAGGGAATCCGGCAAGAGAACAACAGCCCAGGGAGCACCCCGTGCTGTAAATTCTGAGTAACTTTACAACCATTTGAAGGAAACTCTTGCAATTCTGTCAGCCATAGATGGTTCCAAGGAAAGTCCAGGTCAGCTGTCAAACCTGGCAATATCTTCCTTCATGGTGGCAGGACCTGGCCACGAGAATGCCAGTTTTTCTTCCCCATCTTCCCAAAGGAAAGAGCTCTGAGCCACAAAGGTTGTGTTTTCCCCACCTGTGGTTTTATGGTCAAGCTAAGCCAATAAACTGAAATACAGCTTTGGTGCAGATGATTCGCAAGGAGGAAAATAGCAATTTTGTCTTCAAAGGACAGACCATGGAGCCAGGAAATGAGAGTGATGTTTCCGGGCTATGATGAGTGAAGGCTGGGCTGCAGGCTTCCAAGGGCCAAGTCCAGGGCCGGCTGAGGTGGCTCAGGCATCGGCAGTGGGGGCCACCTGTTGCCTGAAGAAGACAGGTCATTGGTGGGCACAGCAAATGCAGAACGGAGGACAGAGCTATGTGCTGTGCCTTGAAAAGTACAGATAGCAGGGCAAAATGTGCCACTTATGGGCCGTGATGGTCAGTTATACAAGTCAAGGGGACAGGGAATGGAAGGAGGAGGCTGCCCTCTGTATCGAGCAGCCTTGCTTCATCCTCTGCCTGATCGCTAAGTCCTTCTGTGGCTTTAGGCAAACTATTCGTCATTCCTGAGCCTCTATTTTCTCATCCACAAAATGAGTATAGTCACACTGCCCTGCTTTTCTCACTGCTCTGATAAAGAGGGTGTGTGAGACTGACTCCAGATTTTATTGGAATAAAATCTGATAGGGTAGCTTGCAGCAGGTGAAATTGCCTGAGCGACCTTATCACTGACTGTCCTTGCATCTCAGCCGGCATAACTTCCTCTCTTCCTGCTCAGACTAGTCTAATATGCTACCATCCCTGTCTGAGGTGTGTATCAGTTTACAATCTGGGTCTTCAAGACCATCAGTTACCCAGGGTCTGAGGATTGAGGACAGCTTTGACATGACCCTGACCCTCCATGGAAACCGAGATATGACAATATTTCATATCAACCCAGTCAGTGGCATCCGTACCTTTCTAGGCCCTGCCCTGCACAGAAAGACACTAAAAGCCTCCCAGAGTACGGGGAGCCCATGCTCCCCTGCACCCGGGGAAAATCTACGAGATGCCAAAAGGCTTATTTTTCTAGGACTAACAGTGACAGGGAATCAGCCATATATATTGTTGAGCATGATGAGCCAAATATTTTTCTGTAATTTCTGCAATAATATGAGGAAAGTTTAAAAAGAAAAGAAAAAGCAGCCGGCATTAGGCCTGTCTCTTCAGGCATCCATCTCCAAAAATAACAGCCATCCCTATGAATTACCAACAGCACCGTTTGCAAGACAGTTGTTTGATACAAGAAGTGGAACATATTAAGAGAAGCTTCCTGAGGAAAAGAGGCTTGGGGAGGACAGACTGACCTCAGAGAGATGCCCCCCAGGGCAAGTTCTCAGCAGCCAGCAGGTGTGTTGTGCCCTTCCTGTGAAGCAGAGAAGGTCACAAGAGAGGTCACCCAAACCCTTGGTGACCCAGAGCATTTAGACCATGGGGAGGGGGACAAGGCCACATGGATTCCATAGCTGCAGCACTTTCAAGCAATTGATTAACTTCCTGGCCTGAACTCATGATCACTGGAGGAGCAGACAGGAAGTCAGAGTCTAGAAAGTGACCAAAGGCAGAAAGAAAGCTCAGGGGGCTGAGAAGTGAAGGACAGCACTCGGCCCAGCTGTCACTCTAGAAGCTTAGTGCTGGGGGATGGAGGTACCTGGAGGAGCAGGAAAGAGTGAGCCCTAGTTTGGGAGTCCAGAGAGTAGAGCTCTGGCCCACTCACCACAGCCTGCCCTGCACCAAGCTGTCCTCAGCCTCTTGAGGGTGTCCTAGAAAAGAAGTGAGACTCTAAGAAGTGCAGCAGAGGGCAAGAAGCTGGTGTGTAAGAGCCAGCCCCCAGCTCTGGGCCCCTCACTGGAGGCGGTCTTGTGAGCAACCAAAAGCAAGTCTTCCTGCACCCCATCAGAAGGGGACTCTGGCCAGTGGTGGCAGATCTCTCTGCCACAACCATGAGAGAGTGCTGTCATGTAGAATCCCACAGGCAGAAGCTGCAGGCCTCCAAGAGCCCCAAGATCAGCCTCCCTGGGGTCCACACCTGGGATGGAGAAGATGAAGCTCAGATTTAGGGTCAGCAAAGATGCATCTGTTTGGAGTCTCAGAGGACAGAACAGAAGCCACCAGTGATGCCCAGTGGAGTCAGCCAGCTCTTTAGCAGAAGGAAGAAATTCCCACCCGCATAAGGGACCAGTGTGGCAGGCAGCCTCATCCCAACTTTATCCTTGTGCTCACGGCCTGTTCTCTCTAGGACTTTAGCACAGTGGGATTGGATAGAAGAAAAGGAAGGGGTGAGGGATCTGAACAAAAGGTTCTCAGACTGATGGAGAGGTTGAGGCAGAGATGCAGAGATTGGACTGGGATCATCAGAGCTACCCAGGCTGGCCCTCTGAGGGCCCGTGAGCAAGGAAGAAGGGGCAAGCAAAGGCTAGGGAGGAGGGCTCCCTGCAGGAGGCAGGTCTGGGTGCTCAGCACAGTGCGCCCTGCCTCTCCTCTCAAGTTGTGTGGCCGGGAGTGGGATGCTGAATAGGCAATAGGGCAAGCATTCCAAGGTCCGGGACAAAGGCCCTGGAGCATCCTGCTGAGCAAGGGTATAGAAAGGAGTAAACACAGCCCAGCTCTCAGAATTCCTGGTCTTTTGGTTTATAGGAGCTGGCGCAGGGAGAGGAGAGGCCCCGTCCCAGTGGAGGAAGGCGGTTTCCATTGGGAAGTCAGGGATTTGAAAGAAGCCTGAGACAAACACCAAATGTTTTACCACTGGAAATAAAATTGAAAATGGCCCTGGAACTCACTCTGTCCAGAGTTTCCAGCAGGAGGTTTGGGGCAAGTGAGTCACCAAGGACACAATGGCCAGTACTCCGTGCCAGGCAGCTGAGCTCTGGGTATCTCACCAGGGCTGGGGGAGATGCACAAAACCACTTGTCCTGCACCACCCCAGAGCTGACAGGGTTGCCGCATCCTTTCCAAACCACCAGCTGCAGGCAGCTCAGGGCCTGTGCTCCTTCCTCCAGAGGCTGGATGGGGACAGGAGGAAACCCGAAAGACAGAGAGCCATAAATCTCCCCTGCCCATGACAATGCTCTAGCATCTGCAATTTCTGCCTCTCTCTAAAGGAAAAAACAAGAGGAGATCCGGGGAAGATGGCGACCAGGTGAGCAGCAAGGGTGCGAACCTCCTTAATAAACACCACCAGCTCGAGACAGACTTGGTGAGCGTGAATGCCGGAACCTCGGCTGGGAAGTTTAAACTGGGCGTATTTCTCTGAGATGCCGGGGGAGATGTGGTAGGGCGGACCAGGCTGCCGGGGCGAGACGTGGGAAAGTCCCA
>PVLD010013331.1:0-56441 GCA_004027595.1 Dinomys branickii | reverse complement strand
CCAGTGCAAATTCCCTACTATCTTCTCTATAATTTGGTATTTCCTTTAATGTTTTTGTGTTAACTAATGTGAAGATAACTATGTAATACAACATCCAGTGCAAATTCCCTACTATATTCTGTATAACTTTGTATTTTCTGTATTGTTTATGGCTTTTCTGGTTCATATGTCTCCATTCTTTTGTCTTTAAAATAAAATTAAAAAAAAATAAAACCAGTGGTTATATAATTCTAACAAAGATACTGTCAATCTCTGTTTTAACACTGTACTATATATAGTTGAGATGTAACCTTCAAGGGAAATAAGGGGAACGTACTGAAAGCGTCTCTATTTGATCTTTGCAGTTTTTTATGAATCTATAATTATTTCAAAGTAAAAAGTTAAAAAGTTGCTAAAACCTGCCCTGTCCTTGTCTTATGCCCTCCATACTGGTCCCAACTCTTCTCCTGGGGGTCCCCAAACCATATCTGGTCAGATATTTATTTATCTTTTTGAGACAGGGTCTCGCTATGCAGTTCAGGTTGGCCTTGAGCTCGCTTAGTAGCCCGGGCTGGTCTCAAACTCACAACAATCCTCCTGCTTCAGCTTCCTAAGTGCTGGGATTACAGGCGTGAGCTACCACACCTGCCTAGTCAGATACTTATAGACAAGTTCTATGCCTCTACTGTTGTTCAAGCTGAACAGTCTTCGTATCTCATTCCTCTCCTCAAGGAGTTGCTTTCCAACCTGCCAGCTTGTATTTCCCAAGTCCTTTTGAACTGATTTACCTTCCAGAGCCCAAAATCCTGCTCTTGACAACAGGAGAAACACTATTAATAATTAAGCTGGGGCTACACTGTGTATGTAAACCAAGGTCCCCAGCACACCAGGGCATGTAGCTGTCTCACAGATAAGGGAAGTCAGGCAAACGAGGGAGTCAATTCCACAGCCTGGCCTGAGCCTCACCATGCAAGGGGGTCCTACCCTGAGGTTGGTCTTGGAGAAACCTGGTGCCAGCTCTTCCCCTGGCCATAGCCAGACTTCTCCCTTCCCGGTGTGGGTCAGTCATGGGTTGAGTGGGACAGGCCCTGGAGACATCCCCCTCTAGCCCTCACTGTGGGGAGGCAGCAGCTGGGGCCAAGAGGAAAAGGGGCACAGCTTGAGTCCCCACAGAAGGCTGACTTCCTCAAAATGGCGACTCACAAAAATGTCAGCCCTAACTTCCATCAAGACTCCCAAAATAATTCATTTAGACAATTATATGAAAGTAGAAGCCTGAATAAAATGTTAATATAATATATTTATACGCTATTTAATTTCCTTCATGGCTAGAAAACTTTCAGAGATATTTGCATGCCACAAAGCTGTCTTTTGCTTTGTTTATGGCAACTTGGGGCTTGGGGGATGAAGGATTGGACCCTCCAAGACCGAAGCAATGCAGGGTCTCAGCGAGGGCCCTGTGGGGGAAAGGCCGATCTTCCTCACTTTGTGAGGCAGTAGCGTGGGGGTGGGGTGCTGGGCAAAGACCAAACCTCCTGTCCCCTTCATGGTCTTGCACTGAAATTTGTAATTTTGTGTACTTTTCCTCAAAAAAGGTCCTCTGAGTTATAGAACCCCGCAGGTCTTGAGTGCCCCTCTGAGCCTCCACACTGGGGGCACCCGTCTTGGGTGGGGGTGTGGACATCGGCCCGAAGTAGGGAGGAAACTCCACTTGCCTTGAGCGTCTCAGCGGCACCTTCTATCTGGGCTATGCTGCCAACCTGCTGTTGCTTCTTGGTCGCCAAATGCTCAAGACATTCTTGGATGAGTTTCTATACAAGAGAGGTTAGGAAAACACGTGAGCACTGACCTCTGGGTTAGCATCCCTCATCTGAGCCAAGAGCCAAGTCCCTCCCAGCCTCAGGGCCTGCACTGGTTATTCCTCTATCTCCCCGCATCCTTCCCACCTTCCTAATGCTGCTGTGCTTTGCAGAGGCCTGCTTGAGGTCCCTCCGCCACAGTGGGACCAGAGCCCACAGCCTTCCCCACAGCTGGCCTTACACTCAAACTCTGGACCCGACTACTGCCCCTACAGGGAGGGGGTGGGTTAGGGAGAGACCTGAAGTGTTTTTGGAATTGAATGGAATTACCAGGGGCTGCCAATTTCAAACAGAGAGCTAGGGGCCCCAGGCAAGCTGTTCCCAGCACAAGCCCAGAGTAAGGAGAGACCTAAGTCTGAGTCACAGCTCTTCACAAAACCCTCATTTCCTCTCCAAACCTCAGTTTCCTCTGCTGTAAACAGGGTAGCTGCAGAGACTACCAAGATGGGTACAGGATGCTTGGCAGACTGTGTCTACTCAATTCATGTACTTTCATTATTAAAACATCCATTAGGCATTTGCTACTAGGTGCAGTTCTATTATAGGCAGGAGGTGGGCCGTGTCAGGGCACACCCATAACCCGTGTGAGCCTCGGTCTGAACTTCCTGGAGCACAGCTCGGCCCACTGTGATTTCTAAGCCAGCTTCGGTCCATGGTGGCTCAAGGGTACCCTCAGGCTCCAGGTGTCTGTCTGTGCCCTCTGGCCACAGGCTCTTCTGTCTTGGGACCTGATGAAGCCCTATTCACCCTCCGGGGCCATGTCCAGTGGCGCCTTCTGTCTTCTCAGGATTCAGGCCCCTAGTCCTCACATCTTCCCTCAGTCACTCATCAGTGCCTTGGCTTCTCAGTGACAGTACTTATCACACTGCATTGTCACTGTGCCCCCCTCCTCCAAGTTAGGGGAGGGTGTGACCTATGACTTGACTTGTGGCATAAGGTATGTGCTGAACAGATACTTGATGAATGACAGATAATGGGTAAATGGACAGGTGAGTGAATGGGTGTGTGGACACAAAGATGGGTGGGGTACTCATAGATAGGTGGGTGGACAAGACGGGCAAGTGAACAACTCAGGGAGAACTTTCAGTCATATCTCTGGAAAGCAGTCTTGTTAACTCTGAACAACAGTTTTCAGGAGCTATCATTATTACAACTAGGTTTTTGTTTGCTTTAGGTTTTGAGACAGGGTCTTGCTATGTAGTCCAGGCAGGCCTTAAACTCACTATGTAGCCAAAACTGGCCTCAAACTCATGGGGACCCTCCTGCCTCAGCCTCTCAAGTGCTGGTAGATAGGCATGTGCCACTACAATTGGTGATTATTATGCCTATTTTATAGACATGAAGAGGAAGGCTCTTGGAGATAAGGGGAGGTCTTGCACCCAGGACTCCACCAGCCAGGCTGTCCCCCACAGGCCCAATTTCCCTTGGTGTTCCAAGGTTGCTTTCCTACAGAGAAAAGGTCCTCATGGGGCAGAGCTCAGGGGAAGTGGTAGAGTCAGTGTCTGAAGAGCTAGGAAGGCCTGCCCAGACTAGCCTTCAAGAAGCCAGAGAGCCGCATGTGGTAGCTGCAAACCCAGCACTTGAGGCTCAGGCAGGAGGATTGCTAGCTGGGGGCTACATGAGTTCAAGACCAGGCTGAAATAGGTAAGATTTTCTTAAAAAAAAAAAAAAAAAAGCCAGAGAGGAGGGATTAGATCAGAGCCACAGTGCTGCAGACAGAACACAGAGAACCTGGCCCCAGCCCACTATCAGGATTTAGGTGGGCCAAGGGCCAAGATGAAAACCAGCTCCCTGGGAAGTATTCCTTCTGGGGGTCCTGGGTTCAAGGCCTGCCTCTAGTGCCAGAGCCTTGCTTTTGTTACCCACAAAGTGGTTGCAATACTAACAACAGCTGGCCCAGGGCTGTCAGGCGCTAAAGGGTGCGGCTTCATGGAGGAGGAACAGCCCGCCCAGGGAGGAAGAGGGTCGGCAGAGGCTGCTCCTGGCCAGCGGGGAGGGTCCTCCGGTTATGGCCTTCTGTGAACTCAGGAGGTGTAGGAACCCCAGGCCACATCTGTTGGCTTTCTGGAGGCCCCTGGGCTGTTTTATCAGAGGTGGGAAGAGGGAAGGTGTGGGCTCCCCTGTGAACCCAGAGATTTCCACTGGCAGTGTGGTGACCTGCCGACCTGCCGTGCTGGCAGATATCAAGGGCATCTGGGCACTTACTTGCCTGGCTCCCAGCTCTCGCTCCCAAACCCATCTCTTCTGAAGCTTAGCTGGTGGCTCTGGGGCCCCTTTGCCTTTCTTGGGCCACAGTCTCCCGTTCGTAGGTCGACCGGCCAGGTGACTGCTGGACCACCTTCCGGTTTTCAGGTCCTAACAGTGGCTGGGCCCAGGCACGCCCTGCCCACTCCTCCTGGGTCGCCCCCAGGTCTGCGC
Source organism: Dinomys branickii (assembly GCA_004027595.1). Taxonomy (NCBI): domain Eukaryota; kingdom Metazoa; phylum Chordata; class Mammalia; order Rodentia; family Dinomyidae; genus Dinomys; species Dinomys branickii. The sequence goes on along the minus strand of PVLD010013331.1, from coordinate 52,185 downwards.
CTTGCAGCTTGCACGGTCCCCACCTGCACGTGCGCCGCCTCCTCCCGCGCCAAGGTCACCGGGTGGCCGCGATGCGCGCCCAGCACCGGGCAGAGCGCGCACACGCAGCGGGCGCAGCGGCGACAGAAGAGCTCGACCGGGCGGTCGCTGTGTTCGGGGCAGCGCCAGCTAAGCACCTCCTCAGGCTCGGCGGGGCCTGGCCCCCCGGGGGTCCAGCTGGTAGTAGCCGCGCTAGCCATTCCGCTCACCGCTCCAGGCCCCCACAGCGCGTGTGGGCGGGGCTGCTCAGAATCGAAACCGGGCCGGGGGCGGAGCCACCGGGTCCCACCCAGATCAGGAGCTGACCTCGCTGCTGTTCTCCCAGGTCGGTGCTCCACGTGCCCATCCGAGTGAAGGCAGTCGCGCGAAACAGGCACTCACTCCTAATGGGCTGGCTGGAAGTGACGCTAGTCCAGTAACACCCAGAACACTGCAGCGAGGTGGGGATGGGACCGGGCTGGGGGTGCTCTTCCGGGAGAGCACAGATACACCCCTCTCTTTACCTTATCCTCGAGGGCCTTCTCCCACATTGGTAAGGAATCCCTGGGAAACTCCTGTTGCCCAAGGGCTAAAATTTACTAGGTCTTAGCCTATACAGCCCTTGAAAGCCGGGTGTGGTGGTCCACGCTTGTAATCCCAGCACCCGGGAGGCTGAGGCAGGAGGATCATTGCGAGTTCAAGACCATCCTGGGCAACTGCATAGAGACAGTGTCTCAAAAAGATAAAAACAAGGGCCAGGGATATAGCTCAGAGGCGCAGCACCTGCCTGGCAACTCAAGGTCCTGAGTTTGATTCCAGGAACCAAAAAAAAGAAGACAAAACACAAAGCAACTGTTGGTCCCTGAACTTCACACCTTTGTAGACTGAGGGAAGCAAGTAATCCCCCCCACACACACACACTCCTGTGCTCCCCAAATGCCCTCTGCTCTGCCTCCTTCCACTTAACTGTTTTGGGGTTTGGGCCAGGCTGTCACCTCCGCCAGGGCACCTTTGCCAGTTCCTCCCAGAGCAGCCTGGCCTGTGCTAGCCGTGGTGCAGCAGGTGGTCGTGGTGGTGGTTAGGACCTTGCCTGACCTGTTTCTTAGCCACGTGTCTGGCCCAAGCAGTAGGTGGTTACTTCTTTTTTTTCTGTCTTTTTGAGACAGGGTCTCCCTATGCAGTTCAGGCTGGGCTTGAACTCACTTTGTAGCCCATTCTGGTCTCCAACTTACAATGATCCTCCTGCCTCAGCCTCCAGAGTGCTGGGGTTACAAGCGTGCACCACCACACCCAGCAAAAGGTGGTTACTGAATTGGTATTTGTGGAACAAATCAAGAAAAGCAAAGCTCCATTTATTAAAATGTCAGCCAGATGTTTATTGTTTTGTTACATTCTCTCCATTGCACAATTCCGTATCTATTTTCACTTTATTTATTTATTTTTTTTACAAAGGTACAAGGAATTTCAGAAACATTAAAACAATCATTCGAACTGTTTCAGGCACATGTTCACATGAAAAGCATCGACCCATTCCTGACTTCCTGTCTCAGCTCTCCTCTTCACAAGCAGAATCACTAGAGCAACGGTGGACACCAGCTGAAGCTCATCTCCAGTGAGAGTTCCTGAGTCAAAAGAAAGGGGGTTCCTGGGTAGGGGTGCAGTGAGGAGATGAGCTGCAGGCACTGCCATTGGCTAGGCACAGTCTACTCCATCAGCTCAAAAACATAAACAAAATGTAATTGAAAAAAGATAGCTTTAAAAATATTTGATAAAAATTACCTATCCCTCTCCCTTGCAGTGAAATAATTTAAATAATTTACTCTATCTAGGTGTTTAAAAAAAAAACAAAAGAAAACAAGTTTGTTCCAAGTCTGTGTCCTGTTTCCCAGTGTAAGGACTGGGTTCCCTGGGCGGCAGCTTTTGTAGGGATGCTGGAAGCCCTTTGGACTGAAACACCCCTCCCACCCTGTGTCCCGAGCTGGGCGGCCAGTGGCCTTGGGCATGAGCTTGCTTCACTTCTCTGAGGCTAGGTCTTCCCTCTGAACACTGGACAGTATCACCTGTGTGACCTGCGTTGCAGCAGCATGTGCCAGTGAGTGGAGGTGCGAGGGCTTTGTACACCACCAAGCGCTGGCCACCGATGAAGCAGGAGAGGCAACACCAGTCAGGGAAGCCCTGACAGTGCCTGGGACTTGGCCTTTTGCTCCTCAGCAAAATAAGGCAAGCTTGGCTGGAGGTTTGGTGAGACAGAGAATAAGACAAAGAACATGGGCCTTTCTTTGGTGTTTGCAGACTGGCAAGGGGCATCAGCCAAGCTCAGGGCAGGGAGGGGGGTTGGAGAGCAGAGTTTGGCTGCCATATTTGAGCCCCAGCTCCCGTGTGCTGTTCATAACTCTCTTCACCTTCGCTACAGACCAGGCCCTAGGGACTGGCCCGGGGATTTCTATCCTGTTTTACACAACCACTGGGGCAGCTTATAAAACCAGAGGCCTAGGCTCTAGAGACTTGTCTCTAGTGGATGCAGAATGGGGCCTGGGCCCCTCTATTTCCTGAAGGCTCTCGAGGGGGTTCCACTGTACAACATGGGTTGAGCCCTCTTAGGCTATGTCTTCTGCAGTCCCATCTGAGCTCAGAGTCGCCCGTGGGATGGGGCAAGCGTACTGTCTGCCCATCCTGGGTAAGGAGAGACAGATTCTGCTGCTTATCAGTCTTAGTCTCTGGCTGGGCTGAACTGACCATGAGAAAGTAAGAGCCTTAGAGTAGAGCTCAGGGTAGATTTGACAAGGAGAGATGCAGGCAGGCATGGTGGCACACCTATAAATCCCAGCTGCTTGCATGGCTGAGGCAGGAGGATCACAAGTTCAAGCCCAGCTTAGGAGGCTTCATGACTTAGTGAGACTCTGTCTCAGATTAAAAAAACTTAAAAAGGGCTGGGGATGATACTCAGTACCAGAAAAACAAAACACAATGGAAACAAGAAAGGAGGGACACAGAAAAACTTCCAGGCCAGAAGGGAACTTCAGGACTACCTGGTGCTACTTCCTCTCCTGGCATGTTCATCTCTTGCCAGAAGCCCGCTCTGGTAGGTGGCCACAGGGCTTTGACAGGAGCCAGTCCTAGGATCCAGTCCTCTTTTGTTAACCTGAGCTGAAATCTGCCCACATCTTCCTGGAGTGGGCAGGCTATGTCCACAGATTCAGCTCTAAGGTCTGCCTCTCCACGTAGGGTCCAGTGCCTCCCCACATCTGGCTGATTCTGGCTGGGAAGGATGGTTTTGACCTCCAGTCTGTGCTGTAGAATTGGAATGAACCTTAACTCATTCCTTTAGGTTAACCCACCTCAGCCTCTTTGCCAGTGTGTGAGTTTCTAAGGTCGTTACCTCACACGTGGGAATGAGGTCAAGGTCCCTGGGGGCAGGCCTGTTGGGGGGCAGCTCCTTCCAGTGTCCTTCCTGTTCAAACAGAGAAACTGAGGCCTGAGAGAGGAGGATTTTGTAAATGGTCACCAAGTGTAAGTCATGCAGGGCACAGCTGAGACCAGAACCAGGGGATTCCTGGTTAGGAGGCTGAGAACGACATCAGGCCAGAAGCAGCAGAAAGATCAGGAGACCAGGATCTCAGCCTAGCCCAGCCATGAAACAAACCTCCCTGACTTCCTTGGGCCTCAGTTTCCCCACCTGAAAACGAGGGAGCTGAGCCAGATTTCAAACTTCTAAAAATTTGTGTAAGTGGCAGAATTCTGTATTCCACAGCGGGCCAATGTATGCGACAGAGGGGCTGTGTGCTGGAGTGGGCTCCTGCCTGAGTCGTCCTCCCATCCTGCAGAGCAGTTTGAACACCACAGGCAGCCGACCTCCCAGATCCTTCCAGCTCAAACTTTCTGCAGTGTTCTTTCCTCTTGAGAAGTTATAGCTCACTGTGGACCCTTAGAGACAGAATTCAACAGAAGGCAAAGTATCATCTAAAAACAGAGTCAGTGCAGAAACTGCTGTCGCAAGAAGGCGAATAGAAAACGGCACCACGTCCCACTGCAATCTCTTTCAGTGACTGAGAGCTTCGTTTTCTGGTAAAAAATATAGAAATAGTGGTTGTTTCAGGGGGACTTGAGGCGTGGTTCTGGACCTCCCCACAAAGCCAGTGGTGTCCCTGAGGGCGGAGATGGCAGAAGCCTCACTCAGAACTGCCCAGAGTCCATCCGTAAGTTTTTGATCTCCAGTTCCAATTGCTTGGCCTCAACCTCTCGCTGGGTCAGCAACTCCCGGAGCTTTCGGATCTCCTCCTGTTGCCGGTAGAACATCTGCAGTAGCTGGGAAGGCAGAGGTCAGAGGGTAAGATCAATTGGGTGGCAGGGGCAGGGCACCAGCAGAAGGGCTAAAATGCTGCCTCTTTCACAGAGGCAGAGGTGATTAAATTAACAAGGGGCAATCTGTGCACAGAGCTTTTTACAAAAATCCCTACTTCACCCAGTAAGGGAAATTCAAAAAAGGTTTGAAAATCTTAGATATATTTTGCCTCTTTGGCTCCCAAGGGATGAGGAGGAAAAGATATTTGGCCCTGACGCCTGGATATTGGCATTTTCACCACCGCCAAATGATGTGACTGTGGGTAATGAGTTACCTCCTCGCTCTGATCTTCCGTTTCTTCCTCAAGGGCAGTGATGGCAAACCTTTTAGAGCTTTCAGTGGTAACAAACAGCCAGCTGCCGCACATGTGCCACGGTTTTGCCACCACTGCTCTAGGGGTTGGGGCTCAGAAACCTTCCTTGCTGTGGTAATAGCTGCTGCTGTAGAGGACAGCTGTTAGATGCTGGGGGCTCCCCAAGGGCTCTCCTTATCCTCTGGATGGATGCTTGTGACACCCCTGTGAGTGTCACCTCCACTTCACATGTGGAAACTGAAGCTTTGCAACATACAACCCACCAGGTCTGAGGCCCCCAGTGAGAGCTCAGCAGAGCAGATCAGAGCCAGATGTGTGGCTTCCATTTTTAGCACCTTCACACTGACTCCCAGGGCTGCGGCCCATGGGAATCCATCACATGCGAAAGCAAAAACTCCGATCCCAAGCCCTGGCTTAGGATAAAGCACTTAACAGATGTTCACTCTGAAAGCCCAGAAAATCTCAGAACACCAGCACTGGAAGGGACTTTAATGCTCACCAGGTCAAACACTCTGCATTTTCCAGATGGTTCCCTCCCATCTGTGTGTACATCCACCACTGTGGTATACAGAAGGTGCTCACCGGCCCGTTTGTTGACTGAATTGACAAAGTGAGTTAGGCAGTAAGCCAGGCCACATAGCAGGCTATACTTCTCAGCCAGCATCTTCCTGTCTCCCTCTAGGCCCTCACCCCGAGGGGCAGGCAGTGCCGATTCCCTCCCCAGTTGCCCCCGGCAGGCCTACACCCTCCTTTACCTCATTCTCTGTCTTTGGTGGGGGGCATTCGAAAATGTCGAAGCCATTGGTAAGCCCGGATTTCTTCTCCTCCACTCTGTGCTCCACTGCCCACCTTGGTCCCTTCTCCAGCAGGGAGCAGGGCCACCGGCTGTCCTCTGTGGCCCGCTTTGGTGCGGAGTCCAAGGGCAGGACTGAAGCGGGGGCTGCAGCATTGGAGCAGGCTCTCTGGGGAGGCAGAGGCTGAGGGCTCCGCAGCTGAGAGCCGGGCCGGAGGGACATCAGGACTGGCTCTGGAGGGTAGAAAGAGCCGTGAGAGGATGGAGTGTCATAGGCAGGTGGCCGTGGGGAGGCTGGCATGCAGAAACACGCAATAGGTGTGGGAGATGCAGCTGCCTGCAGACAGGCAGAAGAAATCTGGGGCCGGGCAGTCAAGACACGAGCACCAAGCAGGCAGCCACCTAAGCAAAGCCTGTGGTGGGAACTGCGCGTTGTGTGCGCAGGAGCTGTCCACAAACACGTGTGTTCCTCCAGGGCAGCCCTGTCCTTGCCTTGTGAGGACAGCTCCGCCCACCCTGCATTCTGCCATCTGCCGATGCCATGAGTTCTCCCAACAGCCCCAGGAGCAGGGGTGACAGGAAGAGGAGGAATCAGAGGCTCCGTGAGGAGAGGACCTAAGACTGCACAAATCTAGAACTTGGCACTGGCAGTGGCCCTTTCAGTGCATCTGGAGGTCCCTCAGCACCTGATGAAGGAAAGGAGGGAAATGCAAGGAAAGCGCTTCTGGGCCAGGGGTCAAGGGACCAAATGTTGCTCTCTTTCCACGGGGCTGGCTCTGGCTACCATCAGGCTAGGCTGAAGGGGCCAAAGAGCCTGGGTGGAGGTTGCTGCCCTGAGGGTCTCTTGGGCAGAGTGGGGGATGGGCAGGAGAGTCTGGCTGAGACTGTCCAGTTACCCTGAAGGGCCTCAGAGTGAGAACTGATCCATGGGGCAACTTCCCTTAGGCTGGAGGAGTTTTTCTTTTAACATTTTAAATATACATAATGATCAATCACTTCACCCCTGGGACTCTGTACCTGCACATGACCTAGTTCAATTCCTTTACCGTCCTTTCAGTTCCTCTTCCCCTCCTTTTTCTTTTTTTTACAAAAGTTTTGTTTCTGTGTCTTTTTCTTTTCTCATTTTTTCTTTTCCCTTCCTTCCTTTTTCTCTCCTACTCCCCTAATTCCCCTTCCCAACTGAGCATTTTCTTCCTCTTTCATAATATCTTTTTTTTTTTTTTTTTGTACCAGAAATCAAACTCAGGACCTTGCCTTGCCAGGCAGGCATTTGTGCCACTGAGCTGTATCCCAGGCCCCATAATACCTACTATACATTCTGGTCGTCATTTACACTTTTGGTTTCTCACCTCAAAGAAACAATGCGATATTTAAATGTATTTTATTTATTTCTCTTAAGAGTATGGTCCATCCATTTACCTATAAATGTCTCAAGTTTATCCTTCTTTATGGTTAGGAGTACTTCATTGTAGAAAAACCCCACATCTTCTTTATCCATTCATTGGTTCATGGGCAATTGGGCTTTTTCCAAGATTTGGCTATTACAAACTGTGCACATAAATATGAGTGTGCACATACCTCTGTGGTATAATGTTTTTATTCTTTCAGAAAGATACCATGATGGGGAATAGTTGGGTCAAATGGAATCTCTAGTTTTAGTTTTTTTGAAGAATTCCACACCAATTCATCCCAGGGATGCAGGGATGGTTCAACATACACAAATCAATAAATATCAACAGAGCCAAGGCCCAAAATCACATGATCATCTTAATAGACAGAAGAAACATTTGAAAAGGTCCAACACCCATTCATGATAAAAACCCTATAGAGGACTTCTGGGAAGATGGTAACTGGGTAAACAGCAGAGAGAGATCCTCCTGGAGGATTGCCACCCAGACAGTGGAATATAGCAACATGAGAAAGACAAGGAGAGAAATGGGTCCCCTGGTCCCAGTAAGGATCTGAAATGAGAATTGAAGCCCTCAGAAAGAGCAAACAAGATCCCTCACTGAAGAAAAGCTCGGGTGGCCACCATGGCACAGTTAGAGGAAGAGGAGGAGGAGAAAGAGGGAGTCACCACTCCATACACACCCTCGGCCCACTCCCTCATTCCTGCACTTGCAGCTTCAGCTTTGGAAGCCCGCGCTTGCAGGAGCCTCCCAATTTGGCCAGAGGAGAGCGGAATTCGGAGAGCTGGGCCAAAACCGGAGAGGAGAAAGCGCAGCCCGGAAAAGAAGCAGTGGCAGTTGGGAGGTGTTGTCGAACACAGCTTGATGATGAAAAGGTACAAGAGCCACTAAAGCAGCACGCCCACTCTGCTGTAACCCATTCTAATCAGCACCCTGAGGCAAGGCAGAGACAAGGCAACCAGTACACAGCCTGCCACACCCAGTTCTGTGCCTGCCCTGAGGCTGTGGCCTGCTACCTCTCCCCTGCTAGAGCAACTACCAGCAGAGAGTGGCAGATAGCAGCGGCAGCCAACCTAGGGTGCCGGCAATACCCGGGGATCCAGCCAATGAACAAATGGGAACTGGAGCACAACAGTAAGACAGAGCTGTAGATGGAGGTGGGACAGATCACCCCATACCCTTCTCACTCCAACACCAAGCAGGAAACACAAGCTGAGTTACCAGGCTTCAGCTCCCACCCTGAACTCCCTCTATGAGCATCTTGAGACTTGGTGCCCCTCGAGCTCAACATGTGTTCCCAAGAGCAATGAGCTGAGTCCACAGGCTTCAGGACCCACTCTAAACTACTAATATGAGCACCAAGAGGGACTTCATACCCCTTGCATATATGAACCTTGTATGATCCCAGAGCAACAAATTATATGAAAAGCAGCAGTCCTAGAGTCTGAGAGATGACAACATACTCTACACAGAAGACCCGAGAAACTCCTCCAATAGTCTCCTAGAACTAAAGACTAAACTTAGTACACACCCTGGACTACCTCAGTGAGCACGGGTGGGGGAGACCTCACGCCACTTGTGCCTGGCATCGTAAGTGCACCCAATGACCAGCTGTGTAAGGGGCGGGGAGTGGCAGCACTGGAGATCAAGAGGTGGGAGGAGGCAAAGACTTGGAAGTAGGGTGCAGACCCAATACTCTAGCTGGGTGGGAATAGCCTCCAAAGAGTCATAGGCAGCCTGCAGGGTGACACTGGTGGCCTATGAGGGGACTCCAGGAGCCTTGACAGGAAGCTCAGCAGCCTGTGCGGGGAGGGGAGTTCCCTGCAGGCTATATGAAAATCCTGACGATCTGGACGGGGCCCCCAGGTGTGTGATGATGGGGCGGAGCCTGGTGGTCTGCAGGGGGTGACCCTGCAGACTCGACCTGGACCCTGGTTGTGCAGCAATGGGGTGGAAACTGGCAGTATGCAGGGGCAACCCCAAGAACTCAACTGGGCCCGCGGGTGCGTGGCAATGGGGCATGGGGGCAATCCCTCAGACTTGACTGGGTCTCTGCATGCTGCATCGGAGCAGAGCCTGGCAGTGCACGGGGGTGACCCTGTGGACTGTCAACTGGGCCCCTGGGCATGCTGCTTCAGGCTGTAGCCTGGTGGTACTCCGGGGCGACCCTGCGGACCTGACTGGACCCCTGAGTGCCTAGAGGGCTTGTCAGTGGGGTGCTGATCATAATGTGCCTGGGCCCCTCTCTATGTATCGTTATTGAAGTTGGGTGCTTTTCCACCTAGTGCCATAGTAGTTTGTGTGCACCCATGTTTGTTGCAGCATAATTTGAAGCAGCCATGTGTCTTCCCAATGTGAGAGCCTGAGGGAATGAATAAAACCAAAAAGTGCAGCTATTATCAGAGGGAAGATGACTGATTGGGTGGGAGAACAGAGATGAGGGGGGAGAAAATTGTTTGATTAATCATATGTGCCTTTATTTGTATAACTGAGTAACAAATGTGAAGATAACATTATGTAATACAGCATCCATTGTTAATTCCCTACTATCTTCTCTATAATTTTGTATTTCCTTTATTGTTATTGTGTTATTCTGGTTTATGTCTGTTTGGTTGTTGCTATGTTTCCATTCTTTTGTCTTTAAAATAAAAAAAAAAACCCTGTAGAAAATCGGAATAGATGGTCTTTATCTCAATCTGATAAAAGCCATCAATGACAAACCAACAGCCAACATCATACTAAATGATAAAAAACTAAAAGTGTTCATTATAAAATCAGGAATAAGACAAGGATATCCACTATCACCATTCCTACTCAATATAGTTTGGAAACATTAGCCAGAGCAATTAGATAAGAGAAAAATATAAAAGGAATAAAGATAGGAAAGGAAAAAGTTAAATTATCATTATTTTCAGATGACATGATACTCTACACAGAAGACTCCAAAAATTCCACAAAACTTCTATATTTAATAACCAAGTTCAGTTGCATACTCAGATACAAAGTCAACACTCAAAAAAACCAGTGGCATTCTCGTATAAAAACAACAAACTCACTGAAAGAGAATTTAGGGAAATTATGCCTTTCACAATAGCACTGAAAAAAATGAAATACTTAAGAATCAATCTAACAAAGGAAATAAAAGATCTTTAAACTGAAAACTGTGGTACTCTGAAAAATGAGATCAAAGATGATATCAGAAAGTGGAAAGATATCCCTTGTTCTTGGGTAGGAAAGCCAACACAGTGAAAATGGCCATACTTCTAAAATTGTTACACAAATTTAATGCAATCCTGATCAAAATACCAATAGCACAGAGTTAGAGAAAATAATCTTAAAATTTACTTGGAACCAAGAGACCTAGAATAGCAAAAACAATTCTGGGCAACAAAAGCAAGTCAGAAAGCATCACAACACCTGACTTTAAACCTTACTACAAAGCTACTGTGATAAAAACAGCATGGTACTGGCAAAAAACAGATCTGAGGATCAATGAAACAGATCAGAAAATGCAGAAATAATTCCAAACATATTCAGTCACTTTATCCTTGACAAAAGGACCAAATACCTTCACTGGAAGAAAGATAGCCTCTTTAATAAATGGTGCTGGAAAAACTAGCTTTTCACATGCCAAAGACAAAAATTAGACCTGTGTCTCTCATCATGCACTAAACTAAAATCAAAATGGATAAAAGATCTAACTATTAAAACAAAAACACTAAATCTGCTGGAAGAGAAAACAAGAAGAACTCTTGAAAACATTGGCATAGGCAAAGACTTTATGAACAAAACCCTAACTGCAAGGGAACTATTACAAAACATCAGCTTCTGGGATCTCATCTTATTAAAAGCTTTTGCATAACAAAAGAAATCATCAACAGAATGAAGAGACAATCCACTGAGTGGGAAAAAATTTTGCCAGTGGTTCCTCAGACAAGGGACAATATCTAGAATATATAAAGAACTCAAGAAAATCAGACCCCCTAAATTTAAAGACTGAATCCAAAAATTGGCATCTGAAATGAATAGACATTTCTCAGATAAAGAAGTAGAAATGGCAAATAAATATATGAAAAAATGTTCAAAATCACTAGTCATTTGAGAGATATAAATTAAAACAATGCTGAGATTCCATCTCACTCCAGAAAGAATGGCTATTATCAAGAAATCAACCAATAATAAATGCTGGTAGGGATGTGGGGAAAAGGAACCCTTCTCCATTGCTGGTGGGAGTATAGACTGGTGCAGTCATTGTGGAGGAGCTTTCTGAACCACCTGGGTCAAGCCCTACCTTCCTAGTCCTGTATGTGACCATCCAATCACTGGGGTCTATAAAAGAGCTGTCTTTTTTTTTTTTTTAATAAATTCCATTCCATGTTGCCTTTTTATTTTATTTATTTATTGTTTTTGGAACTGGGAATTGAACTCAGGACCTTGTGCTTGCCAGGCAGGTACATGTGCCTTTGAGCTATATCCCTGGCCCCCTTTTGGTCTTTTTTTTTTTTGAGACAGGGTCTCACTATGCAGTTCAGGCTGGCCTTGAGCTCAATATGTAGCCCAGGCTGGTCTCGAACTTGCAAAGATCCTCCTGCCTCAGCCTCCCAAGTGCTGGGATTACAGGTGTGCACAACCATGCCTGGCTAAGAGCTGTCTTTTGATGATACAGGAAATTAAAATACAGGCCATGCACCCTGCCTCCGAATAGCACTTGGGGCAACCGGAACTTCCTTTTCCATCACAGTTGCCATTCTTGGCCTTCCTTACCTCTGTTCATCCCTCTGAACCACTCGTGAGCCGTCAGGGAGGGCTGCGCCCCTGCTGTCGGTGGGTAGATGTCCTCTTGGTAGGATTCTGACTGTAGGAGAGTGTGGACAGTGAGGGGATAGTGGTAGGGCAGGCAGCTGGGAGACCAGGCTCTCTCCACCCTGCTGAACTGAGGAAAGCCAGGCCCCGAGAACAAAGAGACTTGCCAAAGGTCACACCCAGCCCAGAAGTGGGGTAGGTGAGGCCCAGGATGCCTGGCCCCATGGTGATGACCACAAGAAGGATCTTCACCTGAATGAGTGACCCTTGGCCCCCCTGTGGCTGCCCTCAAAGCATGGGCTGGGTGTGCTGGGACCCTGACCCCCAGGGTCTATCTTCTGTAAGATGGGTTCTTGGTCTCCTGCCCCAGTGGCTCCACCAGCCTTACCCTCCGGGGCACAATCATGGACACGGGCTCAATGAGGCTTTTGGTTGTGATCAGCTTGTAGAAGCGGAAGATCTCGCAGGAGGACACGTCGAGACCTCTCTTTGGCATAACACCTGTAGACAGACAGCCAAGGGGTGTCAAGAGGTCCTCGTTGGGCCAGGACTACAAGGATCTGGCATGTGGGGCAAAGCTGGGCTGTCCCCAAGAGGCCTGCCCTCTCCCCACCCTCTTCCCTCAGCACACAGCTTATAACCAAATACCTAGGCCCGGTGGGGCCTGTGCTTTGGAAATGGGGCTAGTTACTGGACTCTGTCTCCCCCTCCAAGCATTTCAATTATTTTAACTGGGTTCTTACAGGCAGTTTGCTCTGCCTCTAAGAGCCCCGCAGCCTTGGGACCCAAATACTCTTAATAGGGATATTCCTGCTTTGTGTCTTTTCTTTAATTTTATTTTTGGTGCTGGGAATGGGATTCAGAACCTCACACTTGCTAGGCAAGAACTCTGCAACTAAGCTACACCCCCACGGTATGGCGTCCCTGAGCCTTTTACTTTTCAAATGATATTTAATTAATTATTTAATTATTGTTTTAAAAAATAATTATTATTTCTTTTAAATTTTTTCAATCCTTATATTGGGGATTGAACTCAGGGCCTCACACATGCTAGGCAAGCCTAGCATTAGTCTAGCCCACCCTCAGCCCTCATTAGATTTTTTTTTTGTCTTTTTGAGACAGGGTCTCGCTATGCAGTTCAGGCTGGCCTTGAGCTCACTTTGTAGCCCAGGTTGGCCTCAAACTCACAACAATCCTTCTGCCTCAGCCTCCTAAGTGCTGGGATTATAGACCTGTGCCATCACACCCAGCTAGATCTTCTTATTTATTTTTTTGTTTTTAGATCTTATTTTTGTTTATTGACTTGCTTTTTTATAGCACTGGGGATTGAATCTAGGGGTGCTCTGCTACTGAGCTACATCACCAGTCCCTTTTTATTTTGAAACAAGGTCTCCCTAAAATGCCTTTGCTGGCCTCAAACCAGTGATCCTCCTGCCTCAGCCTCTTGAGGAGCTGGGATTAGAGGTATGCGTCCTTTTAAATTGGCAAACACACTTAGAAAAGAGGAAGAGATTGCTCCTTGGGTTTTATTTTTAGGTCGGTGGCGTTCATTGCCTTGCTGTGTTGTAACTGCTGGACCTTGCTGGAACACTTCCTCTCTCCCCAGCAGGGCTTGCTCTGCTTCCTCTTTCGGCGTCTCTGATGGTGGCTCCTCAGGAAGCACGCCCTGGCTCTGGCTTGCTCCTGCGTGCTGCTTACACCTCAAGTCAGACCTGGTACGGTCTGAGGGTGTCCCCAAGGGCTCAGGCATTGAAACTCAATCCCCACCATGGGAGTTAAGCGGGGCACAGCCTAGCTATGGAGCTAGAGAGGGGGCCTCTGGGGAAAGATCAGGGTGGATAAGCTTATCAGGATGGAACCACCATGACTGAGTCCCGGCGGCTCGGTAAGGAGAAGCGCTGCGAAGAGACGCCTCATGCTCCCGAGCTCAGGGCTCTGCTAGCAGGAAGGGCCACCAGTCGTGGCCCCTTGACCTTGAATTTGCAGAACCACGAGTCAGAACACAGACCGCTTCTTATAACTCATTCGGTTGGTGGTTCAGTTACAGCAGAAAATAGAATCCAGCAGCTGCAGAGGCCTGTTCCTGAGTGGCCCAGGAGCCCCACTCACCGATCCCCTTCTGAGGGTTGTGGGAACGGAACTCCGTCAGGTAGGTCAGGTGAGGTTTGTCGGTGCTCACCTCGTAGTAGCGGATGTTCCCATCACCCTAAGAGAGTAGGTGAGACTCAGCTGAACCACGGGCAGTTCTTGGGCCTCCAGATCAAGCAGCCACCTCTGGCTTTCACAGAGGGAGCAGCTGGCAAACCCACATCTCACTGGGGACACCAGAGAGCTCAGGGCTTGTCACCAAGGCATGGACAAGGAAGTCCTCATTTTAATTCTTAGTGCCCCCAACTATAATGCAAAACCCACCCTCAGTCCTGTAAGGCAGAGGCTTCGGGAAAACGACCCAAATCCCACTCCCATCCAAGAACCCCACAGAGGCCAGAATCTTAGCCCTGAGGAACACTTCTGGTTGTTGTAATGACTAGAAATAGGGGAGGGCATGTTCCTGGCACTGGTGGGTAGAGGCCAGAAATGCCGACTATGGGAAAGCCCCACCCTGTGAAGACCTGCTCTGCCCAAGTTCAGAGTGGCCCTGCTGGGGAAGGCCATCTGGTCCCAGAGCTGGAAGGACAATTGTGCGGTGACCAGCCATAGCCCAGGTCCCAGTCTTCCTAGCGAGCTGAGAGGGTGCGGAAGGGTGCTCCCCTATTGGGAAGAGCGGCCAGTCACTGTCACCTGTCCCCATGGGGCGCAGGCTGCTACGTTCAGCTTGGGATATTTCTGCTCCTGCCTCAGGGGCCCAGGCAGCCACCTCCCTCCTGAGGGGCCAGGCTGACCTTTCCGACCACATAAAGCATGTTGGTGTCCGGGTCATAGAAGGGAAACAACACGCCAGAGGAGCCGTCCAAGTCCTCCTCTGTGAGGGGCACCGAGAGGTCATCCTGCAGGGAAGGCAGAGAGGATGGCTGCTGAGTCTCCTGAGATCAGACCTGCTGCTGTGGGGCTTGGGGTGTGCGCAGTAGAGTGCCTGATCTTGTGCATAAATGCTGTTGGGAAGAGGCCCTGGGTCTTGAGGCCCAATCTGTGCACTACTGTCTCACAGCGAAGACATTTTGAAAGCACTAAAACTGCTACCATCTATTTTGTCAGCATTTGACCTTAAGTCGCTTTTGACACACCTGATCTGATGCTGTTTCTCTTCCAACCTCTACTTTATCTCATTATTTTTGGTTTTGATTTGACTGTGTAGCCTAGGCTGGTCCGAAACTTGTCACCCTCCTGCCTCAGCCTCTTAAGTGCTGGGATTACAGGCGAAAGTCACCCTGCCTGGCCTCCATCTGTTTTACCAGATGCAGGAGACTCTGTAGGGAAGCAATCTGTGTAGTGTCTGAAATGCCTGGCAAGTACTCCTTCACACCAGCCGGGCCTGCCACCCCACCCCCGCCTCCATGCCCGTTAGTGCCATGCCCCAGGCTGTGCCCTAGCAGCTCCTGAGTCTGCCCTCGCCTCCCTCTGGGGCCTCCCCATCTCCCTCCTTGAAAGACAGGATGCACCAGGCCCTGGGCTCACCCAAGGGGAGGCTGTCATCTCCCTGTTCTATGCCCAGGTCCTCAGCCCCAGTGGACTCTGCTGAGTACTGTGAGAACCGAGTGAGTGGTCCCCTGAACGAGCGAAGCAACCCCAGGTTGAGGTGTGATGGCAGGGTCGGGGTGCCTGTGGACCCACCTGGTCCCAAAGGGCCATCTGCCGGTTGTTCCAGCGCGATGTGCCTGTGGACAGCAGCTTCCTCAGGTTCCCCAGGAATAGCACCTTGCTGGCCCGGTGCCCCTTGTAGCTGGCTTCCTGGGGGGACATGTGTGGTTATCATGGTGAGATGCCAGGAGGAACTTGGACTGCAGTTTGGAGGTTCTGGCCTCCCTTTCTCAGCCTGGCTGCTGGAGGCCCACCTGGGGCACCACCTCCAGGAAGCCCGCCCGGCCCTCTTATCACACAGCGGTCTCCTGGTCTTTGCTGAGAGTTGGTTCTTCCAGCTGGGATGTGGTCAGGGTCGCCCTGCTCCACGCTTCTGCTGAAAGCATACGGGGGCACTTTAAGGAGGCACAGGGCTGGGCGCACACTGCCGCCTGGAGGTCCCATGTAGTGCTCTGACAGGAAAGACTAATGGCCACTGCTGCTGATGAGCAGATGGAGGTTTGGAGAACAGAAAGTGTCCAAGGTCACTCAGTGGACAGACAGTGCTGCCTCTGTCTCCTGACCCCCGACACAGCACACGGACCAGCTCTGGAGCTGAGCAGGTTCAAACCCTGCTCTCAGTGTGAGGGGTCCCTTCCTTCCTCTTTGGCCTCGGTTTTCCCACTGGAGGAAAGGACCTGACACGTCTTATTTCCCAGTGGTGTCTGGAGGCAGACGAGGATATCGCCCATGAGGGCTTCACCCAGAGGCCACAGCATGCCGTCCGGCCCTCGGAGCTGCCCCAGCCCTACTTGGCCCCCTGCTCCTTGGCGCCCATGCCAGACCCCGGCCCAGCACTGACCTGCAGGACTGTCCCAAGCCGGGGATCAAGAACCCGAATCTTTCGGTCTTTACAGGTGGTGGCCAGCAGGCTGCCGTTGGTGTTGAAAGACATGGACAGGATCACGTCTTGGTGACAGGTGATGGCTTTCACGGGGCTCATGATGACAGAGTCCTTTGTATCCAGGTTCCAGATCATCACCTGCAGGCAGAGTGCTTGCTCTGAGTGCAGGCAGTGACCATCCTACCCCAGTACTGCAGTGACATGTTGGCCCAGTGAAACAGTATTCCCAGGAGGGAGAGCCTGGCCCAGGAGCCTTGGTGCAGTGGGAGGAGGACAGATAGGCTGCTGAAGCTGGATGGGGCAGAGGGGAGAGCCGGGAGCCAGGCCATTTGCCGTGAGAGGAAAATACCATCTGCCTCTGAGCAACAAAAGATCTACGCTGGGGGACCCCAGGGAACCAGCCGACGGAGGGGAGGAGCTGTGTTCCAACAGTAGCAGCACTCTCCACTTCACATGGATAACCAGGGCTGCCAGGTTCAGCTGCACAGGCCACGCACCCTACAGCTCCTGGGCAATTTAAACGGATAGCCTAAGAAACGAATAGCGCCCCCTGGAGCTGTGTACAGAATAACCTGCACCTTCTAAGCAGAAGGCAGTGGAGGGCTGGGGATATAGCTCAGTGGAATAAGCGCTTGCCTAGTAAGCACAGGGTCCTGAGTTCGATCCTCAGTACCGCCAAAAAAAAAAAAAGAAGGCAGTGGAGAGTCCAGAGCCCTCTACTGGCTCCCACCCACCTTCTAATCCATCACAGAGGCCCTGAGGTACCTCCGTAAGGCCCAACAGAGCAAGAAGGGAAAAGCTGAGAAACCACAGCTGCGGTCCCACCACATCTGCCTACAGACGGGAAGGAGGCCCACAGAAGGCACAGGGACGTTCCCAGGTCACACTGTCCATCAGAAACCGCGCTGGAGGAGCATCCAGTCCCTGGAGCAGGGAAGTCTAAGGGTCCAACCCTGCTCTTCAGGCAGATTGCAACGGGGTGACTCATGCTCTGCAAAACGAAGGTCCACCCAGATATTTTAGAAATAAGGTCTTTGCAGACATAGTTTAGGTCATGAAAATTTGAGTGTCTTCATAAGAAGAGAGGACACACAGGGATCTGGCCATGGGGAGACAGAGGCGGCACCTGGGGAGATGCCACTGCCAGCCAGGGGCCAGGCACAGATGACTCCTCCGCGCTCTGTATGGCTCCTTAGCACTTTAACTTGCGATTTCTAGTCTCTGGAACAGGGGAGAGGACGCTTCTGTTGTCTCAAGCCACCCACATGCGGTGACTTTGCTGGGGAAGTCTCAGACTCACCTTGTAGTCATAGCCAGAGCTGAAGAGGATGTTGGCAGCAGTGGGGTGCCATTCTACCAGGCCCACTCTGCGTGCATGGCCCACCAGCTCCTTCCTGTAGGCTGTGAGGTTCCTTGTCAGCAGCTGCTTGGGGATGTCCCAGATTTTGATCTGGCAGGAGACACATGGGCCAGGGTCGGGGGGCAGTTAGTCAGGGCACCTTGTTTTGCCTGCTCTCTCCACAGTGGAGGGGCAGCCGGAAGGACAGGAGCTTTACCAAGGTCCTCTGGCTAAGGCAGGGGCTGGTCTTGACCTGAGATGAGCCTATGCTTCCAATCCTTACCCCAGGGAAGCTTTACTACCATTTTATTTTTTCAGACAGGATCTCACTAAGTTACCCGGGCCAGTCTCAAACTCATCGTCATCTTGCCTCAGCCTCCTGTGCCCAGCTGTCTGCTACCCTGCTGGCCTGAGGTGGTGGGCAGGTGGGTGGGCTGTTGGTCTACCTTCTAGGCTGGATGCCAAGGCATATGTGCTGCTCAGCTAGGATACCCCTCCAAATATAGTGTCTTCCCTTTCCTTGTGCTAAGATTTCACAGGAGAGATTGTGCTGAATCCTCAGGCACTAATGTGCTAGCCCGAACTTCGGAGCAGAGACAGACTTGTTGAGTTGAGGAGGTATTATTGATAGCTCGGAAGAGGAGAGACTCAAAGTCAGAGGCTTGCTGGCTGGGGTCAAAGGCCAGTATGTCACAGTGAGGCCTGGAGAGGAGGGGCTGAGGCTTCCTTCCAGAGAAACGCTGAGATGGAAGCGGAAGCGGGGCTGTCATGCAAAGAGGAAGTGCTCCGTCACGGGATAGTACAGAGGCCTGGGTGGTGCTCCAGAGGAAGATGGAGCCTTGGGTGATGCTGTCTCAGTGTTGCTTACTGCCTCACCATGGCTGAACATACCACCTCCTTTAGAGACACAGCAAAACCTTGGCTTGCGAATAACTTGTTCTGTGAGTGTTCCACAAGATAGGCAAATATTTCTAATAAAGTTTAACTTGGTAAACCAGTGATGTCCTGCAAGATGAGTGTCCCTGACACCAAATGTCACATGATCACACCTGGGCCAATGGTTCCCTTTGTCTGTCTGTCTCTGTCTCTGTCTCTGTCTCTGTCTCCTTCTCCCTCCCTCCCTCTCTGTCGGATTGTGGGTGATCATCTCCCTACAGCAAGAGGCTTCGGAGGAGATCCCATCTGCAGAGGAGGAGAAAAAGGCAGAGGGATCTCTCACTTCAAATGTGCTCAAGGAGAAGTGTAAAATGTGAGAAACTGCACAAAATTTCATAGAAAAGCACCAGCCAAACAAGGCTGTAGCAGTGCGAGTGACGAATCTGTTTAACGACAATGCGATGTTACATTTCCCTGAAATCCTCAAAAGGAAGCAAAAGCAAGCGTCATTGGAGAGGTTCCTTGTTAAAGTTCCATGAAAAGAAAAAGATTCCAGAGTCAATAGAGAGCGATTTCCTTGGAGATAATGAAAGTTGTCCTACATAACAACCCCCCTCTGTGTCTCCTCCACAGAAGGAGTGTGTGTCAATCAGCCACAGAAGTTTTCAAAGGTAAGCGCCAGTTAGGTTAATTTGTTTATTTTTTATTTTTTTGTCTTTCGAGACAGGGTGTCCCTATGCAGTTCAGGTTGGCCTTGAGCTCACTTTGTAGCCCTGACAGGTGTTGAATTCACAACAATCCTTCTGCCTCAGCCTCCCGAGTGCTGGGATTACAGTCGTGCATCACCATGCCCAGATGTTTTTCTTTTCTTTTCTTTTTTTTAGAATTTTTTCTTTGTATTTTATATATTCTTTATTATTTTGTATTCTACTAAAATGTCATAATCATTTTATATGAATATTTTGGGTTTGTGGAGTGAACCACCTAGGTTTCCATTATTTCTTATGGGGACATTTGCTTTGATACACAAGCGCTTTGTATTATAAGCCTGTCTCTAGAGTTTGCTTTGATATTCATGTGCTTTGGATCACAAGCATTTCTCTGGAACAAACTATACTTGCAAACTAAGGTTTTTCTGTATGTAAGTTTTTCAAGCAAACAGCTGTGCTTCCAGTTTTAGCACGTGAACTCTGTCTAGAGTAGTGCAGGTTCAGACAGAGTGGCTGGCGAGGGTAATCCCTGCACAGAGCTGCCCAGGCAGGCCAGGCTCTGGGCTGTTCTGCTTGGAGGTACAGGCACACCCCAACAGGGAAAGCACAGACCCCTGCACTCTCCAATGCTGGAAACTCATTCCTGCACCAGGTCCTAGAGAAAGTTACAAAAGGAATCTGCTGCCACTTAAATCTCAATCATTGTGTTACCTCCCCTGTTCCTGCGGCATCTGGGGAGGGATAATGGTAGGTCATAAGTCTTTATAATAGTTTTCAGGAGCCTCAAAGCAGGCCCAAGAAGGCAAGTACCACAGGAGGGAGGCTGGCGCTAGCTGTGTGACATCTTGCCAGAAGCCTACAAGCACTGGGATGGAAGCTGTCTCCATAAGGCTTGCCTGCTCCTTTGGTGAGATGGTCCTCAGGAATTTTGCACATGGACATGGACACAGGTCCTCTAGAATGTTTGGACTCCTGAGTCGCATGTCTACAACCCTGGCTCAGGAGGCTGATGGAAGAGGATTGTGAGTTCGAGGCCAGGCTGGGCTGCACAGTGACACCCTGTCTCAACAGAACAGAACAAAACAAAACAAAACAAAACAAAACAAAACAAAACAAAACAAAACCTTCTGCTTCCTTCCCTGATAAACAGTGAAGGTTAGGCAGTAGAATTCTAATTCCCTTTTTTGCCTTGGCTACCAGACAACTCTGAGCTAAACTAGGAACTCAGCTTCTGCCACCCGGCACAGCCGATGCTTCTGGGTTTCCTCATTTTCTCCATCTGTGGTTCTGGCTGTTGCTTTTGAGGGAAGTGGAGGAGCTCAGCAGAGAGAGAAGGGGCTCTGAAGTCAAATGGGCCCTAGTCCGAAGCCAGGACTGCCTCATACAAACTGAAATTTGGGCAAGTTCCTGCACCTCTCTGATCTTTGGTTTCTCCACCAGAAAAATATCCTACTTTGTGGAGTTGCTGGGAAGACTGCAAAGATATGCACAGTTAAGAGTTAGGAATATAATCAGTAGCTGGGCATGGTGGTTCACGCCCACAATCCCAGCACTCAGGAGGCTGAGGCAGGAGGATCATTGTGAGTTCAGGGGCTACATAGTGAGTTCAAGGCCAGCCTGGACATAGTGAGACTTGTATAAAAAAGAAAAAAAAAATACAATGGGATCACAGGAGTGGCCCCTATGACCATCCTTATTTTCATCAGCTGATCACCTCTGTGTGAATGAATTAAGTTACACAGAATGAACTACAGGTAAGTTAATACTGAACATTGTGGGGATAGGGACTATGACCCTAGTATAGAACAGGAGCTCATTAAATTTGATGGGAGTTGGGTGTACTGAGGTGCACCTGTAGTCCCAGTTACTTCAGAGGCTGAGGCAGGAGGACTGCTTGAGGCCATCCTGGACAACGTAGCAAAATCCAATCCTAAAAATGTTGGTAGGACAGATCTTTGGGACGGTTTTGGGGTCTACATGCACACAATTCCCATTCTCATCCTTTCACGGCTCACTTTCCCACTGTTTGTGAGATTTAGTAGATTCTGACCACAATAAAGATGCCCCTAAAAAATCCTGATTCCCCTCACAGTATTTTACAGTGTCTCCAGAGCGAGGCTCTCTCCAGCAGCACAAATCTCACTCGGTCTTCCTGGGATGGGCTGGAGCTGCAGTACTCACATTATAGGTGGGGAAAACTGAGGCCCAGGAAGGGGAGGGGCTGCCCCAATCCCCAAACTTCTCAGGTTCTCTCTTACATGGTAACCTCACTTCAGTGATGAAGTAGTCAGGGAACCCCAAGGGGAACAAGGCACTGCCCCCCAGGCCACAGAAGCACACCTGACACTCACCGTGGCATCTTCAGAGCAGGAGGCAATCTCAAAGTCATTAAAAGGGTTCCACTTGATATCCAGGATGTTCCCTCTGTGCCCGCAGACCTTGGGATGGTGGGGGTCCAACTTTCCTGTCTGCAAAACAGTGCCAGAGAGCTGAAGAGAAGACTAATGTGACTGCAGCGTCTGTGTGGTCAGTTAGTCAGCAGTCATTGAGGACCCAAGACAACCTGAAGGACAGAGCTGGGTATGAATCTAGGCCTCGCCCTTCCTCATGTGATCCTGGGTGGAGGTGGGGGCGTCCTCATTTCTCTGAGCCTCATGTTCTCCTTGGGAAAGTAGAGGAAATAACAGGTATTCCTCGGGTGGGTGTGAAGACCACAGGAGGTGAGGAGCAGAAGGTCTACAGAGCGCCCAGCCTACAGGAGGTGGGCAACAGAACAAGGTGCTGAGTGCAGGGAGGTACCAAGGTGCCCCCCTCGGGAAACAGCATGCCAGTTCCTCAGAAGATTAAAGAGAGTGGCCGTAGGACCAGCAATTCCACCCTAGGTGTACCCAGGAAAGAGGAAGTCATAGATCTCCAGCAACATGGCCACAGTTATTATTTACAATAGCTCAGTGATGAAAACAACCCCACTGTCCAGCAAGTGGTGAATGGATAGCACAGTTAAGAGTTAGGGATACAATCGGTAGCTGGGCGTGGTGATTCACGCCCACAATCCCAGCACTCAGGAGGCTGAGGCAGGAGGATCATTGAGAGTTCAACGGTTTCATGCTGTTGGGTGAAAAGGGATCGAAGTACCAATGACACGCTACAACATGAATGACCTCGAGAGCATAATGCTAAGTGAAAGAGGCACAAGTAAAAGGCCACACAGTATGCAAAGTGTAGAAATGATTTAGTAATGATAAAGAGGAAAGGTAAGAAATGTTATAATGAGGGAAAATTTAACATTATACATTGACATACTAGCTGCACGGAATAGAGTAACGCAGTAATTGGCAAAGCATGGATTAATATCTCAATCTTAGTTCTTGTGATATTATTTTCCTGTTCTGACCTCTATTTACTTTAATATACAAGGTACTGCAAACACGTACTAATAAAAAAAGGTACAGCTCCGGGAACACAAACTGAAGTAGCACAATGCTCTGACCATACACAGCTTGCTCCATGGCGCACATAAATGCAAGTGGCAGTCTCTGTGAAGGCCTGGGCCACTCATACTGTTGGCGTGTGTAATGCAAGTCTGCTGAATGAAAATGATAAATGAATAAATCTTGAATCATAATTGCATTATAACCTTCATAACATAAATGTCCAATATCGTGTAGGGCAACCTTTCAGTAGAAGTTATTCTGCTTGCTTAACTCATTCCCTAACATTTAAAGAATCAAATGACTCTGCCTAACCAGGCTGACACTGGATTTGCTTTTGTGAAAGAAAGTCTGAAATATGTGAAAGGAATGGTATGGAATTAAATCTGAGTTCTCTGTTTTGAAAAAACAAACACTTTTTTTTTTTTTTTTTTAAAGAGCCACGTAGTAGCTGGGCACTGTGGTGTGTACCTGTCTGTAGCCCCTGGTGGAAGCTGAGCCCTCGGTCACTTGAACCCTGTGAGTTTGAGGCCAGCCTGAGGCAACACAGTGAGACCCTGTCTAAACAACAATGGAGAGCCAGATACTGTCATTCTACCTGGGCTGTGTATACATGTAGTTTCAGTGCTTGAGCAAATTAACCCATCTCCTAGTACTTGGTATGCAGAGTCCTGACTGATGCATATGAAAATCTGGAGTAGATAAATTCCAGGGACAGGAGATTAGTGGCTGCCTCGGCTGGGGGAGGGGATGCTGGGGAGTGGCTGCTAATCAGTGTGGAGTTTCCTTGTGGAGTGATGGAATTATTTTGAAATTGAGGACTGATGGTCACACAGCTCTGTGAACACAGTAATACCCACCACCCAGTATAATTGAATCTCATGGTATGTGCACTGTAGCTCAATCAAAAACCAGCGCATCTCCCTGCTTCTACTGAGAATTCCTGTGCTGTTGTCACTAGGGACACTCAGGACCTGTGGTTCCTGCCACATGGTGTTGAACTGATTTCCAATGACACCCAGAGACTTGGATTTCCTGAGGTCAAGGAACAAGCACACTAGAAGCTTGGGATTGGTGAAACCAACCATTCCTTCTGCCCATCACTCCACATAGCCCTGGGAGAACAAGGACCAGGCTCAGGTCCTCTGCTTGCCAGTGTAGCCACCGCCCACATGCATTGCCCACCCTCAGGAGCCTCAGCCATCCACCGGGAGGCTCCCAGACCGCCTTTCCTGTTAAGTAGAAGTCAGCTGAGAAGAGGCCCACATCTGTCCACTCAGCAAATATTCACGAGGCCCCCTGGGGACAAGCCCTATTTAAGGTGCTACTTGTAAGGTGAATGTAAGACATGGTTCCTGACCTTGCAGAATCAGTAGTCTCAGGGCTTTTTACAAAGGAGCTTTCAAGAACAGAGTAGGCTCAGGGAACTCTCTGCTTCCTCTCCCGCCTCGCCTTGCTGATTGTGCAAAGCAGCACATTGTCCTTTTTCATGCCAGGCATCAACATCAGGGCCTTGTGCATGTTAAGCACGTGCTCCACTGAGCTACACCCCTGGTGGCCACTGCACTTTTGTGTGACATCTCTGGGACTACATCAATTGTGACTGAGCAAAGCCACAGTGGTGGTCCCTGACCTTGCTTCATAAGGCTGTAAAGGGAGCAGCTGCCATGGCAATGGACGTGGGGCTTCCCAGGTCAGCCTAGGCAAACTAGGAAATGCAGTCAACACAGGCCCCTGCCACAGGGGGGCTCAGGTATGTGTTCTGAGAGCTTGCAATCGATACAAGGAAGTGGTCCTGGGCTCCCCTCTGCCTAACTCGGATGTTTCCCCTGGGGAAAAAGTGATTAGACATCTCACAGTAGAATGGATCCCATAGTGGGGGTAAAGAATCCTGGAATGGCCATTATTTGACTTATTAGAAAAAGAACAGTAAATTTGATGAAAGTATCAGTACAATATTAAATTTATTGAAGTTGAGGTTATGTAATAAATATTTCTTTTTAAAGAAAATTTTATTTTATTTTATTTTTTGTCTTTTTGAGACAGGGTCTTGTTATGCAGTTCAGGCTGGTCTTGGATTCACTTTGGAGCCCAGGCCGGTGTCAAATTCACAAGATTCCTCCTATCTCAGCCTCTTAAATGCTGGGATTACAGGTATGTGCCACCATACCCAGTTAAAGGAAATTTTAAAGTAAGAGGTAGTCGGGCGTGGCGGCACACACCTGTAATCCCAGCACTTGGGAGGCTGAGGCAGGAGGATCTTTGCGAGTTTGAGACCAGCCTGAGATACAAAGTGAGCTCAAGGCACTGCATAGTGCATAGTGAGACCCTGTCTCAAAAAGACAAAAGACAAAAAAAAAAAAAAAAAAAAGAAAAAGGAAGAGGTAAAGGGCTAAGATGTACATAACTTACCCTTAAGGTTTAAAAAAAAAATTTTCAGAGGCCGTGGACCTGTATCTTTCCAATATCTGTATTCTTCCCAATAGCAGTCTCTTCCACTGAAAACAACAGGTCCCTGAGAGGGAGGACAGGATAGCCCTGAGGCCTCGTTCAGGCTTAGGTATCCTAGAGATCATCCCTTTCACAACGATTCCTCACCCAGTCTGTGGACCATCCTGTACCACGTTCTCAGGGTGAGCTGTCAAAAATTAAAATCTGAGTATGTTGTGTACCTGCTTAGATTTCACAAGCCTCTTTCTCCTAATCTGTGAAATGTGAATGTGATGGCGCCCTCGCCAGCTTGTTCTGCAGGGGGAGGCCGCATGCAAAGGCGGACAGTGAGTGCTGCAGCTCAGTGACAGCAGGGCGCACGTACTTATCTGGGCACCAGAGCTGAGGACAAGCTCAGGATGAAATGCTCCATAATGTTAATCGTGGTTGTCTAGCTGATGGGGTATATGGATGTTTCGTATCATCTTCTCGTGTCTCTAAATTTTGGCTGCAGCATACAAAACCAACACACAGACATCAGTAGTGTTCCCGCATACCAGCTTGAAATCATCAAGAGAGAAACTGGAAAAACAATACCATTCACAATAGCATCAAGAAAAATTAAATACTAGGAATTAACCATTAACCAAGGGAATGAAAGATCTCTACAATAAAAACTATAGTACTCTGGGAAAGGAGAGTGAAGAGGATATCAAAAAATGGAAAGATATTCCCTGCTCCTGAATAGGCAGAACCAATATTGTCAAAATGGCCATACTTCTAAAACTGATACATAAGATTTAATGTAATGCTAGACAAAACACCAAAAGCATTCCTCATAGAACTGGAGAAACAATCTTAAAATTCATAGAGAACCAGAAAGAGACCTATAATAGTAAAAACAATCTTCAGTAACAACAAAGCAAGGGGCATCACAATCCCGGATTTCAAATTATACCACACAGCTACAGTGGTAAAAACAGCATGGTCTTCATACAAAAACAGATGTGTAGGTTGATGGGAAAGAATAGACAATGCAGAAACAACTCCAGACAATCACCTGATTTTTGATGAAGGGGCTAAAAACATAATGCTGGAGAAAGGATAGCCTCTTTAGCAAATAATGGTGGGAAAACTGGTTCTCCACAAGCAGAAGATTTAATCTAGACCCATATTGTTCACCATGTATTAAACTAAAATAAAAAAGGATCAAAGATCTAAATATTAAAAGAGAAACATTTAATTTGCTGGAAGACAAGATCAGTAAAAACTCTTGAAGGCATCAGCATAGGTGAGGATATTCTTTTTTTTTTTTTTTTTTTTTTAAGACAGGGTCTCACTATGCAGTTCAAATTTGTCTTGAGCTCACTTTGTAGCCCAGGCTGATCTCAAACTCGCAACAATACTCCTGCCTCAGCTGCCTAAGTGCTGGGATTATAAGAGTGAGCCATCATGCCCACCTGGCAAGGATTTTCTGAACAGAACCTCAATTGCCCAAGAAATAGTTTCTGAAAATCCACAAATGGGCTAAGTGAGGCAGAAGCCTGAGTCCAGAAGACTGGCCCCTTACTTTTCTACAATAAATGTGTACTTTAGCATTAGAGTAGCCTGCTGTATATCTCAGTACCATTCCCTGAGGGGTACAGGAAGCGATCTATCCATTTGGTATGACCAGTGGCAAGGGGTGTGCACATGTACAAAAGTATCAAAACTGACTTGGACTCGTCTTTATGCTTCATCTAACTGGTTTTGACTATGTTTACCTGAGCATCACAGAGGTCCAATAGACCCATACCACTTCAGGATTTGTTAAAAAAAAACCACTTTTCTTGTGATTTTCTTCTGGTAGAAGTAGTCCAATTCAGTACAGTGGTACGTGAAAAATTAGATTTGCAAAGTTTAGAGGTCAAAAGTGAATCATCAGGTTACTCATGCAAGGATGGTGAAGATGACCCATTACGGCACAGTGCACGCTTTCATAGCAGAGGAATGTGTGCATGTGGGCTGACAATGAGGATGACGACTTTCACATTGGCCACGTGAGCCAAAGTTCCTGTGACACTGAAATGGCTCAAGAATCCTCTGATACAGACACAGGGAATGCAGGCCTCCTTGATTCAGATGACAAAGAAAACAGCAATCAACGTGCGACATATTTGACTCATCAAAACGTTGCAAAATGGCCACACAACCAAATGGAATGATCCAATGTTAGAACTAGGTCTGAAACTACAGCAAAGGTCTTGGCAGGGGTGAAACAGTATTGCACAGAACGCCAGCACTGCCACTGGAAGTTGGAAATTGTAACAGATGAAATGCTACAAGATGCTGCGAAAGGCACAAAAGCTGAAATGCAAGTAAAGCATTCTGTATGAACCAGCAACAGTATTCAAAAAAAGTATTTATTGTGACTCTTCACTAGCTGAACTGAAAGCATCCATAGGTCTGCTGTACTTAGCACAGATTTCTCATAGTGATTGCAGGAATGTAAAAGACTTATGAAAAGCAACAGGTGAAAATACAGCATAAAAACTTATGCCCTTGTAGATACAAAGACTTACTATGCTTTCAATGTAGTCATTTATCCTGGAACTCAGCTATCAGGTCCTCATTCGCATAGTAATAAACCGAGTGATGTTGTGAACAGACTAGTTGCTCCCCCCTCCCAAACTAATCAGAATGTGACATTCAACAATTGGTTACCAGTTTCCAACTGATGTTACATTTGCTAAGCGGGCACAAGTTGACCAGTGCAGGAACTGTCCACAGGAACAAAGCAGAAATTCCAAATGAAATGTTGCAATTTCAAAACAGAGAATTGTGTAGCACAATCTTTGGATTTCAGAATTACATTGGCCTTGTATGTGGCACAGAAAAGCAAACTGGTGCTGATGATGTCAACATTTCACCATGACAAAATACCTGAAAGCCTTGGCCAGTGCTTGTGCTTTAGTCGACCCTAAACGTGTATGTGAGAAATAGTTTGATAGTTTACAAAGAACATAACAAGTCTAAGATATCATGGAAAAATTTTCTTACAGCATTGGGACTGCAGCTCATAAGAGCGCATTTATAGCAAAGGAAAAACAGAATGTTCCTGACCAGGGAAAAATGCTTCTGCAAAAACCTGTGGAGCACACTGGTGAGCTGACAGGTGAGCAGCAGGCAGGTGCAGCGTCAGAGAGACCTGCTGTGACAACAGGAAGACAAAAAAAGAGTCAACTGTGCCCTACAAGAAAGGACAGGAAAACAGAACATATGTGCTATCAGTGTAAGGGATACTTGTACAGGGGACATGCAGTTGTCATGTGTGAAGACTGCCTGGGTGCGACAGTAACACCACGCCCAGCAGATGTTATCTTTTTGGTTTTATAAGCAAGTACACAGCTTATGTGAAAATACTGATCTCTTAGCACTCATTATATATTTGATATTGTACTTTATTGACATCTTATTTCCCTGCTAAGTGCATGTTGTACAGTATAAGCACTGCTATGGTTGTGTCTAGATGTCTCCCCCAAAGCCTCCTGAACTTTTAGATGGGGCCTTTTTGGAGGAAGCTGAATCTAGAGTTCGTGATTGATTCATGGTTTAATGCTGGGATTAAGGGTGGGTGGTTGCTGGATCAGTCCATTGAGTGGACTGGCACTGCCCTAATATCAGCAATCTGGATAAGATAATTGATGTTAAGATTATTTTTTTTTTGCAGAGTGCTATTGGTATTTTCATTGTAGTTCATATGGGAATTTCCTTTTTTTATGTTCTTTTTTAGATGGTACACCAAAGACTAATTTATGCTGAAAAAAAAGTTAGGCCTCTCCTCTCCAATAAAAGACCCAATCAAAAAATGGGCCAATGAAATGAATAGACACTTCACAGAAGAAATGCAAATGGCCAGGAAATAAATTAATAAATGCACAATATCACTGGCCATTTGAGAAATACAAATTAACATAACACTGAGATTCTATCTTATTCCAGAAAGAATGGTTATCCTCAAGAAATCAAAGGCCAGGCGTCGTGGTGCACATCTGTAATTCCAGCACTCAGCAGGCTGAGGCAGAAGGATCTTTGTGAGTTCAAGGCCAGCCTGGGCTACAAAGTGAGCTCAAGGCCAGCCTGAATTGCATAGTGAGACCCTGACTTAAAAAGACCAAAAAAAAAAAAAAAAGAAAAAAAGAAATCAAGTAATAACAGTTGCTGGTGAGGCTGTGGGGAAAAAGGAACCCTTTTATGTTACTGCTGAGAAGGTAAACTAGTACAACTCCTATGGAAATTAGTATAGACATTCCCCGAAAAACTAAAACTAGGAATTCCATCTGATTCACCTTTTCCCCTTCTAGGTATCTTCCCTAAGAAATTAAAGACATTATCACAGTGCTACATGTAGACTCATATTTATAGCAGCACAATTTGCAATAGCACAATTCAAATCTTAGAATTAGCCGGTGTGTCTGTGAACAGAGGAATGGATAGAGAAAGTGTGCTGCTTACACACAAAGGCGGACTGCTCTGTCACAAAGAAGGGTGAATCTGAGTCCCTGGGACCACAGTGCACCTTGAGTCCTTCATGTTAAGTGAAGTAAATCAGACATGCAAGCTTAACTACCACATGGTTTCTCGTGTATGAGAAACCCAAATTATAAATAAATTAAAGAGCAAAATGAAAACCAGGTAATAGGAAACAGAGATAGATCTCCTGCCACAAGGAAGAGAACCAAGAGGCGGAGGGAGAGGCAGGGGAAGAGAAAGCAAAGAGACGAAAAGAAGGTAAGATGTGTTATGTACGCACACCAGCTCCCCACAGCGAACGCAGTCACTATGTACTGTAAACATGTACTAATAGAAATGAAAAAGTAGATTAGATTTTACCTTTATCAAAAATGTATTTTAAAACAAAACTACAGAAGTTGGGTGTGGAGACACATACCTATAATCTCAATATTTGGGAGGCTGAGGCAGAGGGAATTACAAATTCAAGGCTAGTCAGAGCTACACAATACGACCCTGTCTCAAAAACAAAAACATAACACTCCTCCGCCCCCATACACTACAGAGTTTCTGAAAAAATGTATCCTTGAAGACTTCTCAGAGACCAGGAGTAACAAACACCCAGCAGAGTCTTCTTACCCTGTACCCGTGGCAGGCATCACTAATGGAACACAGCACCCTTGTGCTAGGGGAAGACCAGGCTGGAGGAGGCTCTTGTCCCTGGGACTGTGAGGGGCAGAGCCCAGCTCAAGCTCCCTGCTCCCCTGAGCCTGTGTGGTACCTAACTGCTCTGGGGGAATGTATCTGAGTCAGTGTCCTGGCCTCCTTCCGGAACACAGCCTTCCCTTCTCCCTGGATCATTTCCTGGATCATGGGGTGTATACTGGACCTTTTGCTCTCGGTCAGATCGCTCTCAGGGCCTTTATCTCTATTCTCTGGCCCAGGGCCATGCCCTAATTTCTGCCCCGCAGGTTTCTCAGGAAGCGCTAATTGACAGGCTGGCCTTGGGCTAAGAGGAAGCACACTTCCGCCTCGTGCTCACTGGAGCCACAGACTCAGGGAAGGTGCGCAGGGCTGCTGGCCCAGGGAGGCCTTTCCTCAGAGAGCTGAGCTCCTCCCAGGCCTCCAGGACAGAAGCCCTGCCCCAGACAGCTCCTCCTCCTCCGCCAGCTTTGCAGCAGGACAAAGGATGGCTGGGCCTCCCCAGAGAACTCTCTTCAGCACCAGCAGACATTAGCAGCTAAAAGCATGTCAGCATGGGGATATATATATATATATATATATATATATATATATATATATATATAAACATTTAAAATCAGGAGGACATTTCTATCTTTCTGCCCATTAGGCCAGCACTCAGCCCAGGGCAGGCCTGATTTACAGCAATCTCTACATCAGAGACATACCCCTCCTGCTTGGCAGACTCCAAGGAGCTCTGGCTTGGGTGCAGGAGCCAGCATCTCCAAGGTCTGCTCTGGGGCATATGGAGTAGACTGAAAGGCAAGAGCCCAAAAGGCAGGGCCATGAATAGGGGACAGACCTCAGCTGGAGGGTGGGAGAGGATGGGAGACCACTGTCATGACCCTTGACAACCACAGGGCCTCATGCCAAGTGCAGGCAGCAGCAAAGATGGAGGAGGGAAGATGTAATATACATGGGGCTTGGAAAGAGGGGCAAAGGGCCTATGGAGTAAGTCAGAGAAGGCTTCCAGGAGGCCTTGAACTGAGACTTAAACAAGGGAGATCCAGTCGGGTGTGGTGGCCCATGCCTGTAATCTCAGCACTCAGGAGGCTGAGGCAGGAGGATTGTTGTAAATTCAAGGCCAGTCTGGGCTACAAAGTGAGCTCAAGGCCAGCCTAAACTGCATTGCAAGACTGTCTCAAAAAGAACAAAAAAAGCAGGAAGACCCAGACCAGGCTCTGGGGACACAGGTAGGTTACAAGTGGGGAGGTGCTGGAGCAGCCAGGGGCCAGGGGAAAGGCAGGCTGGAAGATGGGGTGGGAAAGGAGGCCAGGCTGAGGGCTGAGGCTGGGGCTTGTAGTCCACTCGCCTTGCCCAGGGCCCAGAGTGGAGCGACAGAGAGGCTCAGAGGAGCCAGGTGCTTCCCTGAGGCGAGGCAGGATAGAAGAGAGAAGGTGGGTAAAAAGGAGACAAGGAAAATCACACTTCTAAAATTGTACTTACAGTAAAAACTGCAGATTCAGAACACAAACCCAGGCCCCAGAAACCTTCTTAGGGTCTCTAAAGACACAATAAGCCTGGGCCTTTCCCTTTTCCCTGAAATGGACTTTGGGTGTTCCTTTCTGGTTACAAATGGGCCTCAGCTCAGTGACAGCTATTGCCTGCCGATGGCCCATCACCTCCTGCTCTGCTGAGGAGCCCTGCCACCTTTATCTCGTCTTCCCACAGGCCCACAGGCCCACAGATTTCTGCCCTAAGTTCCCATAAACACATCCAGCCTCAGACTATGATGTGCTTCCTCTTGAGGGCCCACACTCTATTTCTTTGAGTGTGTTATTTTTAAATTTCTGCCTAATTCATCCCTTAAATTCTTTGCCTACAACAGGAGTCAGTGAACCTACAACTTCCTCTGCAGATAGGGTGGGATTAGATTCTATATCACTACTTTGGGGGCCTCCTCAGATCATGTCTGGAGAGAGAAGGGGTAAGGTGCAGGGCAGGTGTCGCCTTACAGGCCGGGCCTGAGCAAAGGCGAGGAGGGAGTGCTCCCTGATTCTGGCGCACACTGCACACTGCCTGAGGACGTGGGCACAGTGTCACCCCTCACTTTCCACTTAGGAGCGCACAGAACACACGGGGGGTGAACTGCAGAGTCCAACACACAGGGTTGGACACGAGGAACCACAAAGGTTACCTGATAGCCCCGCTTGGTCACCCCTGGAGATGAGGAGCTGACTGCCTCCCAGGTGGTTTATTCCACGTCTAGACCGCATTCTGAAAGAGCACTTCTTATGTCCAGCTGTATGGCCTTCTACTCTCCCCTGTCCCTGCTTCTGGTCCTAGGTCTGTGCCTCAGGCCCCCTAGAGATAGATGCCTCTTTGTCCCGGACCAGCTCCTTGAAGCCAGAGGGCATCATTCCTGAGGTGTGCTCTCCAGGCTGAACAGATGGCACCGGAGAGACTTCCCCAAACCAGACAAGCTCCTACTCCACATTTCCAGACAGGGAGCTTGGCTGGGGAGTGCAGGTTTGTGCTCTGGAAGGCTTTCATCTCTAAATGTGCAGACTGGAAGCGGGGGCAATGGCACACGCCTGTCATCCCAGCACTCTAGGAGGGTGAGGCAGGAGGATCGGACGTTTGAGCCTAGCCTATGCAATTCAGTGACTTGGTGAGACCCTGTCTCTGAATAAAAAATGAAAACAGAGCTGGGAGTGTAGCTTAGTGAGAAGGCTCTGTGTTTCATCACCAGCACTACCAAGCAACCAACAACAAAGGACAGGCTGAGACAAGCTCTGGAGGGCTTTGGTGAGAAAGCAGGCAATGGGGAGCCCTGGGAGGTGTTTGAGCACAGGAATGATGTGGTCAGACGGGCTTGAGAAGGGTCAGTGTGGCCTCTGTGAGCACAGCAGGAGGCGCCCCTCCCTGGCCTCCTAGCCATGGTGTCCAGCTGGCCTCTCCCTGCGGCACAGCGCCCCCTGGGCCTGGCCCACACCCAGCAGTGTTGCAGGGCCCGCTCCCAGGGGATCTGGCTGCTTCACCTTCCCTCTCCCCACCCTCCACACCTCACAGCAAAGTCCACGCTTCTCAGCCCTGCTGGGTGGCTCTGTCCAGGGCTGGGCTCCAGGGTCAGGAGTAGCATAGACCTTGGATCCCAAGGCTCCAGGTCATCCAGGTTGGAAACTCACTCTCCAGCCTTCTTCCTCAAGGGCTCACCCTGGTCCCGAAGAAAGAGAGGCAGGGACACTGACAGCGCAGCCAGCCCCTTTGGGGCGTGAGATGCTGCCTGGGCCAGCCACGCCTCTCTGACGATAATTTCTGGGATTCCTTGGCATAGCCAGATACCATCCAGTGCAGTGCTCCTTTACTCATTGTGCTTAACGATGCGCCAGCCTGTGCCCTCTTCCTCTGGCACTCCTGCTGACTGGCACTTCTTGGGCTTGCCGAGCTATGAATCCCTGGTTACAGAGGAGGAGCTGGAGCCAGTCACTACACCAAGCCTCAGGAGCAGAAGGTGGGCTCACTGCGAGTGAGGCTCCTGGCCACACCCGGAACTAAGCGACCAGCTGGGTCAGGTCTCGGTGCTCAAGATGCTGGGAAAGTCATGACACTGCCTTAGCAGGCTTCTCTGGGGAATCGGGTGACACTCCTGCGAGGCGGGCAGGTGTTGGTAAGGCACCGGCATGCACCCCCAGCTCACTGGGCCTCTCTGCATGAGTATGTGATATGACAAGACAGGCTAGTGTGTGTTTCCTGTCTCAGCCTTGTAAAACTGCTTGGAAATACTGGCTGTGGTTACTTAAGAAACATGTCAGTCAAACCCAAGGCCTCGTCCATCCCTCTGGTCACACGAACCACACTGAGGAGATAACCAGGGACATTTCCACACCAACTGGGAATCAGATGGCACAGGGAGTTGTTACTCATGCTGTGCTGCTCCTACCGTGATTATGTTAGAAAATGTCCCTGGTTTTTATAACTGCATACTGAAGTGTGTGGGGGCAGATGATGAAATATCCAGGATTTGTTTTAAAATACTTTAGGCAAAAAGGAAAGAAGGGGGAATGCGGTGGTGGCACACACCTGTAATCCCACCGCTTTGGGAGGCTGTGGCAAAGACTGCAAGCTGGAGGCCAGCCTGGGCAATTTAACAACCGCCTGCCTCAAACTAAAGCATAAAAAAGGGCTGAAGATGTATAGCTCAGTGTGAAGGCCCTGGGTTCAATCCCCAGAACTGAAGAAACAAAACAAAACTCAGAAAAACAGTAGATGAAGCAAGAAGATAATTCTGCAATCTGGATACAGAAGAGCCATACATACACATGTATATGTAAATATATGAAAAGATATGAAATATATATTTACATAAACATTTAAATATAATATATATTTACATAAACATGTAAATATATGGAATAAAAAATATATATATGCGTTTTGAGACAGGATCTCACTATGTAGTTCAGCCTGGCCTTGAACTCACTATGCAGCCCAGGCTGGCCTAACTTGCAGCGATCCTCTTGCCTCAGCCTCCTAAGTGCTGGGATTACAGGTGTACGCCACCATGCCCATCTCATGATATTGTTTTGTGTTTGAGTTTTCTTCACAATTATAAAAGTGAACCAGAGTAGAAACTTCTACTGAAAATGGAGTTTGCAAGCCAGCAGCTTCAGCAGCACCAGGAAACAGTCCAGTCAGAATTAGCAAATAAAAACACAGAGGGCTCCAATACAGTCTAATTTCAGATACACAAGCCAGAATTTTTAACCTTAATTTTACTAGCACTAAAAAATTATCTGTAAAAATGGTTTATAACTTCTTAGAAAATTAAACATGCAGCTATTTATGACCCAGCAACCACCCTCCTAGGCACTTATCCCAGAGAAATGGAGACAGCCCGATTTTCTCCCAAAAACCTGCACACAGATGTTTATAGCAACTCAACATACAACAGCCCCAAACTGGAAACAACCACATGGCTTTTAATGGGTGAGTGGTTAAATAAACTGTACTTCACCCATCTGTGGAATGCTACTTAGCAATAAAAATGAACACACAATTTATAAAAGCACCAACCTGGATGAATCCCCAGAGAATTTTGCTGTGTAAAAAAAGCCCATCCCAAAAGGAAATCACTGTAGGGTTCCCTTTATGCAACTTTATTTAGGTATGTATTTACGTTTGAGACAGGGTCTCATTATGTCATCCAGGTTGGCCTAGAATTTATGATTCTCCTGCCTTAGCCTTCCACGTAACCTGGGATTACAGCTCAGGATTACAGGCACATGGTACCATGCCCAGATACACAGCATTCTTAAAGTGTCAAAAATACAAAAATGAAAGTCAGATTAGCAGTTGTCATGGATTAAGGAGGGCGTGGCTGCAGCTGTCAAAGGACAATGAAGAGGTCTCTGATGGACACGCTCCATACCTTAACTGTATGCTCTCAGTATCGTGGTTGGGAGCCTGTCCGGCAGTCTATGAGATGTTACTACTGGGGGGGTCTGGTGTATTATATCTTACAATTGCATTTTGAATCTACAATTATCAAATAAAAAGTTTAATTATTAAAAAAATTGAAAAAATTACTTGTTTATCCACAGTAGAATTTAGCAGGGCCGCCTGTAGTAGAGCCAGTGATGCTGGGGGCCTGGTGCAAACACCGGCTCTGCAGCTGCACTCCGGACCCACGGAGTAAGAACCCGCATGGTGACACTGTGGGAAGTGAGAAGCTCTGGACGGTGGCCCCAGCTCTTATGGTGGCCAGATTCTTAGGAGCCTGGGACAGCAGCCTATGTCTTTAGGCTATCTATGAAATTTCACAAAGCCCAAAGGAGATCTGGCATCTTGCCTAGGATCAGGTTGTGCAGGACAGCTGAATTGCAGCCCTTCAGTGGTTTTCTGACTGACTCAGAGGAGCCCAGACCCGCTCTGGTCTACATACCTTCACGGTCTGGGCTCGGCTCCTCATCTGACCCCTTCTGTCACCAAGTGGTGCGTCACAAACATACCAAACCCATTCCCACC
This sequence comes from Dinomys branickii, assembly GCA_004027595.1. Classification (NCBI taxonomy): domain Eukaryota; kingdom Metazoa; phylum Chordata; class Mammalia; order Rodentia; family Dinomyidae; genus Dinomys; species Dinomys branickii. The sequence goes on along the minus strand of PVLD010013331.1, from coordinate 15,901 downwards.
GAAGGGCCTTTGCACATGCTATTCATTCCACTGGAACACTCCCTCTAGTGCTGTAGGTGGCTCTCTGCTCAAAGGCTGAGACCTGAGAAGGACCCCCCAGCTCAGACTAAGATCCCCCTCCCAACCCTTGTCATGTTCTATCACATCAAGCCAATTTATTTTCTTGATATCAGTAGTTAGTATTTATTGATACTGAGTAGTTTGTGCGAGTTAGGAACTGAAAAAGTGGGAGTAATAAAAATCAGCAAAGCCAACCAATTAATCCTTTAATTAAGAATGCGGTTTGTAAACTAGGTACGGTGGCACACGCCTGTAGTCCCAGCACTCAGGAGGCTGAAGCAGGAGGATCATTGCGAGTTCAAGACCAGCCTGGGCTAAAAAGGAAGCTCCAGGCCAGCCTGAACTGCACAGGGAGACCCTGTCTCAAAAAGACAGAAAGGAAAAAAAAAAAAAAAAAAAAGAATGCGGTTTGTATGGTGGACAGACCTTTTCTAAGTCCCCAGATCTTGGAATAGAGAAGTGGCCACCCAAAACCTCTCTAAGGGTCCCTCCAGCTCCGACCTTGAAGGCTTCCTCTGAATCTCATTTTGTAATTGTCTCTCCTCAGTTTGAAAAATATAGGAGGACCTGTAATCCCAGGTTACTTTGAAAAATGGAAAAAATTCTGATGAGCTCACTTGCCTCAGCCTAGCACTTAAGGCTTCTCTCATCTGGCCCCAGCCTCCTTCTCTAGAGTATTTCCCTGCCTGACCCTCTCTGCTCGGTTATGTGTTGCGGCCAGACTGCTCTCTGCATGGTTCTTGAGCTCCCAGGCATAATCCCCTCCAAGCCTTTGTACTGCCATTCCCTCTGTCACTTACGCTACTCTGTATGTGTAGGTGAAGACCATTTAGGTAATTTATTCAGGCACTGAAAATTAATGAGCACCAATTATGCACCCATAATGGCAAAGTGATTCCTGCCCCGACTCTAAGTCCATTAGAAGATACTCCGTAGCAGAGCACTGGTTAAGTTAAAGGAGTCAGGTGCGGTATCCTACGCAAAGAACATGCTGTGGACTGTGTCTTAAGAAAAGACAAAGCTAAACTGGTCCCAGAGGTGTGTGTCTGCAATCCCAGCACTCTGGGAGGTGAGGCAGAAGAATTGAAAGTCCAAACCCAGCCTGGGCAACTTAGCAAGACCCTGTCTCAAAAAAAAAATCAAATTAAATTAAAAATAAGAAAAGGGTGGGGATATAGCTCAGTATGAAGGCTCTGGCTTCAACCCCTGGTAGCGAGAGGGTGCTACAGGAATCTGAAATTCGGGGAAGAAGGGGAGTGCCTGTCCATGACAAACACAGTACATACCTCCATTTATTTAGGCATCTTTAATATCAGTCTCTCAATAATGCTCTACGATTTTCTCCAGGTCCTTAATGTTTATTCACAAGTATCTGGGTTTCTATTACCTTGCTGGAAATATTTAATTACATGTTTCTAAATGTTTGTGGTATGTACAAAAGCAACTAATTTTTGTATTTTGAGTTTTGTACTCAGATGCCTTACAAAGACTCTTGTTTTTCTATTTTTATGTTCCTTTGGAGACAATCAGATATACACATAAGGGCAATCTCATTTCTTCCTTCTCCATCTCACATCTTCAACTTATTTTTCTATTCTTACTGTGCAGCCCATAACCTTTTTACCTTATTCCTGATTTCAAAAGGGTGCTTCTAACATTCCTCCTTTCTAAGTGATATTTGTGCTAATTACCAAAGAGACCAAAGTCAACAGCACCAATAATGGGACAAGTGACAGCATATGAAGCAATGAACTGAGAAGGATACAACATCAGTTGTGTGATAGCCTCGCCAAAAATACATAAATGGATCTAATGAAGAGAATTTGATAAATCCAAATTTAGAAACATTCTGCAAAGCCATTGGCCTTCACTCATTAGAATTAATATCATGAAATAAAGAAGGCTAAGAGATGTGACAACTAAAACAGAGTATGTGGTTGTAAACTGGATTCTTTTTTTTTTTTTTTTTTTTGCGGTACCGGGGATTGAACTCAGGACCTTGCACTTGCCAGGGAGGCACTTGTGCCGCTGAGCTATATCCCCAGCCCTAAACTGGATTCTAGATCAAGAAAACAAAATTCGCTAAAAGGAACATTATTGAGATAATAGGTATAATCTGAATGTGGATTGTATACCTAGCATTATACTGTGATAAATTTCCAAATGCAGTTATATTGTGGTAACATAAGAAAATGCTCTTGTCCTTGGGACATATATGAACTGAAGTGTAGTGTTCAGGAGTGAAGGGTTATGTCTACAACTTCTCTACATTTCCAAACACACACACAGTGCAAATATGGCAAAATGTTAATAACTAGTTTACCAGGTCAAAGATAACCAGGAGTTCCTTCAATTATATTTGCAAATTTCCTATAGGGTTGAAATTATTTCAAAATAAAAAGTGTGTGAAATACTGTTTGCAATAGGTTATTAAATTTCCCTTCTATCTCTGGTGTTACACTTTTGACCTTGACTATCCCCAGCAAGGGGTCGCTGGCAGATGGTAGAGTTTTTAAGGGGTGGGGCCTAGTGGGAGGTCTTTAGGTGACTGGGTACAAGCTCCCCTACAGGTTGCTGTTGGATCCAGGTCCCTTCCTTTCTCTTTTGTTTCCTGGTGATGTCACAGGCCCCAAAGCCACAGGGCCAATCAATCATGGATTGAAACCTCCAAAACTGTGAGCCAAAATAAATCTTGCCTCTTTAAAGTTAATTAACTGGGTCAGGGATATAGCTCAGTGGCATAAGCCCCTGCCTGGCAAAAACAAAGTCCTGAGTTTGATCCCTGGTACCAGAAAAAAGAAAAAAGAGTTATTTACCTCAGGTATTTGTTGTGGTGATGGAAAGTTAACACACCTGGTGAGTCTCCTGTGAGTTTTCTCATGCATGGTTACTGCGCTTTATCAAATGCCTTTTCTGCATCTATGGAGATGACTGCATGATTTCCCTCCTATCATTTGTTAATAAAATGTCTTACCATTGTTGACTAATATTAAGCCACATATAGTTTCTGGAGCAAATCTAACTCGATCTCAAAGTATCTTATCTTATTCATGGTTAGATTTTCTTTGCTAGTAGTTCTGCATTTTCATGAGTGCAGTCTATCTGCATTTTTTTCTTTTGTGTTCTGTCTTTGTCTGGTTTTGGTATCAAGGTTGCACAGGCATCAGAGAATGAGGAAGGGAGTCCTCCCTCTTTTCTTATTTTTGGAAGAGTGTGCGAAAGATTAGATAATCCCTTCCTTGAAAGTTTTGTAGGACTTGCCTATAAGTTCACCTAGGCTTGGAGTCTTGCTTATGGGTAGGTAAAACACAACATGCAAAAAAAAAAAAGCACACAGAATTTAAATGTTCCACTTAATGAGTTCTTGGAAAATAAATTACCAACAGATCATTTAAAAATATATGGGTTTTTCCAGTTTTGCTATAACATGAGCTACTATGTGCCTTCCCATCCTTCTGTCCTAGTGCACCTGAGCATATATGCTGCTTGGTATATGCTTAGGAGTGGAATTTCTGGGTCATAGGCATATGTATTCCCCCCCCACACACAAAAAATAGGCATTCTAGCTTCCACTCCCAACCAGAAGTATCTGGTGTGTACTTTACACTGTTCCCTGTCTGTGCTATCACTTGCTATTATCAGACATTTACATTTTAGACAATATGGCATGTAGTGAAATTTTTATTGCTCAATTAAGAAAAGTTATAGGGCTGTTCCTTTCTCTTTTGCTTCCTGGTGATAAGGTAAGAGTTTCTGCTTGAATCCATATTGACAAATCACATATTTTTAGGAATTTTCTCACACTGTCAATATTTTTAAATTTATTGGTATTAAACTGCTCATGTCTTATTACATTTTTTTCTTGTGGTGCTGGGCATTGGACCCGGGCCTATGTACATGCTAGGCAAGTCCTCTACCACTGAGCTGTATTCCCAGCTATCTTATTAGATTTCAAAGCTCTGTGGTTACATTGCTTTTTTGTTCCTGATGTTATTTGTATCTTCTTTCCTTCATTACTTAATCAAGTCCTCTCCAGGGGCTTCTCTATCAGTTTTTTTTTTTTTTTTTTTTTTTTTTGAGACAGAGTGTCATTATGTAGTCTAGGTCTTGAACTTGCTATGTAGCCCAGGCTGACCTCTGACTGTCACCTTCCTGCCTCAGCTCCCCAAGTGCTGGGATTGCAGACATGAGCCGCTATGCCTGGACATTTCTGCCTTTTATTATCTCCTTGCTCAAACTTTCTTTGAGTTTACTGTTTTTTTTTTTTTAACTTCTTAGATTGAATGCTTAGTCATTAATTTTCAGCCTTTTTCCTTTGTATTAGTGCTATACCTTTCCCTTGATACACCACATTCCCTGCATCCCCTAAATTTTATGGTGTAACCCAAAGTACTTTTAAATTTCCATTTGGTTGCTTCTTTGGTCTACGCTGTTTTAGAAATGTATTTTCAAATTTCTAAGTGAGTGTTAATTTAACATTTATATTGTATTACTTATTTCTAATTTAATTGTGTTGCAATCTCAGCCTCTTCTATGCATAAACTAAACATGCTATCACACACCTGTAATCTTAGCACTTTGGGAAGCTGAGGCAGAAGGCCTTCCTCAAACTTGAGTCCAACTGGAGCAACTCAGTGTGATCTCATCGCAAAATTTAAAAAAAGGCTGGGGATATAACTCAGAAGGAAGTCTCTGGGTTTAATACCCAGCACTGGGGAAAAAAAAATAAGCAAGCCAGCCAGCCAGTCTGTTTTATGCAACTCTAATCTATATCTATGATTGTAACTGTTGAGGCCCTTGGGGGTCAGGCACCTGCCGTTGCAGCTATTGTGGTGGTCATGCAGTGGGTCTCCATGTGTTCCTGGTGCCTTGATCTTAGTCTGTGAGCTGCCTTTCTCTGGAGAGCTTCACAGATCTGCTGGGAGCCAGAGGCTCTACCAACTGAGGACCCCCGAGTCTCTTCAGGTGCCCAGCAATGAGCAGAGGCTCAGAGCTGATGTCCTGCTATGAGGAGGATCCATGTGCAACTATCACTCTCAGGGATCAGAATGAACTCTTAGCGATGGTCCGTGGCCATTTGCTTAGGATGAGACTGCTCACCCTTTCTCTGACTGCTCACCTTTCTAGGCCTGGTGCATATCTCCCTTTTCGTTGGAAGGGGTAGGTTTTGGAGATTTTTCCAGTTTCGTGAGTTCGGGAAGATGTTAAAAACTATATTTTACTCAGCAGTGAATTAATTTGCAGTGAATTACTTTGTTTTATAGAGAGGAGCAGAGGCTCTAGGACAGCCAGTGTGGCTGTCGGGAGCTGCAGCCCCAGATGGGATACTGTCTTAGGAGGAAACAAGGCTGGGAGAGGTGACATGACTTACCCGGGGCCATACAACCAGCATGAGACAGGGCCAGGACTGGAGTCACGCCTGAGCCTGGGAACCCAGGTTCTGTCTACCCTCCCCCTGTCCTGAGGGCCTGCGGGGACCCGTCAGGGCCTGAAGGTGACAAGGTGCCCTTACCTGGTGCAGGGGGATGACGAGAAAAGCCCCCCCACCTGCACACTCCGTGACGACTGCGATGAAGTGGGGGTTCACTGCACAGAAGTGATTGTCGTGGACGCTGCGGGTGATGGGCACAGAGTCGTAGCAGTTCTCCTTGCTGGCCGGTTTGCCAAAGACGTGGCGGAACTTCGAGCTCCGGTACTGGGGGTGCCATGACATCTGTTAGAGACAAACAGGACAAACGGCTTGAGGCTCAGTGCCCTGACCGTGGCACACACGGAGGCCTCCCCTTGAGAATCTGGAAGTGGGCACAACCGGGGCGGTGCTCAGCTGTGTGTGGACAGTGATACGCTGTGAAGGGCAAACAAGTGCATGGGTTATGACAGTCACAGTTATTGCTATGGACCCAGCGAGGCACGGGAGACAGTGCATAATTACCTTCAACCTGTGTGCAGGTGTACTAGGGCTTTTCATCTCTTCAAGGCTAAACAGAAAAAGGAGACACTATAGAGAATTCGCCGGCAATCCCATCCCAAATCCCCGCCCAACTAAGTGGGGAGCTGTTTTCTGGAGCTAGAGGCCCTGGGCTCCATCCAGCTCCAGTTTCCGATTTCAGAGCATTTCTTTCTTTCTTTTTTTTTTTTGCCTTTTTAAGACAGAGTCTCACTATGCAGTTCAGGCTGGCTTTGAACTCATTTTGTAGCCCAGCTGGGCCTTGAACTCATAGCGATCCTCCTGCCTCAGCCTCTTGAGCGCTGGGATTACAGGCGTGCATAACCACGCCTGGCTTTCAGAGCATTTTAGACCTTGCGGGTTTTGTTTTTGGATTAGGAATGCTCAACCTGTGTTATCATCCAGGAATCTTGAGCTTCCTCTGTTCCTCATCCAGCTGGTATTTGTTGACTATTTACTGAGCATGACGGTGTCCAGACCCTGTTTCCAGGACTGGGGGCTGGGTGAGCCTGAGCCTGAGCCCACCCTTATGGGAGGAAAGAGTCCTTGTATGAGGCGTAACACTGGGGACTTGTACATGCCAGCAGGGGGACTGCTACCAGAAGTGATGGTGAGCTTGACATGAAGGATAAGCAGGCCACAGAGGCAGGAGCAGGGAGAGCTGGGAAAGATATCCTAGGCAGATAGAAGTGTCTGAGTGAAGGCCCTGAGATTGCAGCAGGCAGAGAAGTTTGGGAACCACTTGTGGTTTATCAATTTTAGCATGAAAGTTTTATTTGTTTTATTTTATTTGTTTTTTTGAGACAGGGTCTCACTATGCAGTTCAGGCTGGCCTTGAGCTCACTTTATAGCCCAGGCTGGCCTCAAACTCTCAATGATCCTCCTGCCTCAGTCTCCCAAGTGCTGGGATTACAGGCATGCGCCACCACACCTGTCCAGCAGGGAAGTTTTAAAAAGAAGAAAACATATACAGTAAATCCTCAACTTACAAATGAGTTCCGCTCCGGGAGAAAGTGTTTAAGTTGGGTTTATTCATAAATCCGACAAAGTGAGTCTTAGACACCCTTGACACCAATGTACACTGTAAAGTATAAAAAACCCCAAATGCAAGGTCCGGTCGCATCTGCGAAAGTTCACAACTTGAACGTTCATAAACCGGGGACTTCCTGTATATCAGACACACAGCCTGTCCACTGGATGAGAGGAGGAGGGAAGGTCAGCCAAAGCGTGAGCAGGGCCACATTGTGACCAGCTTGAAAGAGGTTCTGGCCTTACCAATGGCCAAACAGGCTGAGCCTTGGCTCGGCCAGGGTGCACTTTCGGACACCAGGCCTCGGCGGAGGGATCCTCGTCACCCCTCCCCCCAGCTCACATCACCCTTTGATGCTCACATTCACGTCGCCCAACAGGATAAGGTCCAGTCCTCAGCCTGGCATTCAAGGCTTTTGGGTCGGGTCTCACTAAATATTTCAGGTTTTAATTTTTCTTGCTTACCCCCTCAACAGTACCATCTAATTTCCTTGGTACCTGCCTTGTATTTCCAGTCCCTGGCCTTCCCCACTGCTTGGGTTGTTCTTCCCGTCCAAGCCCTGCTCCAGTTTCCACATGCAAATCCACTTCTTCCCCTATTCCCAAGCTACCTCTTCCAGAGTCTTCTTTGATCTCCAAGTTTCAGAGATCTTGCCCTCTGCTGCCTCCTCTTGCTGCCTCTCCACCTTAACCCCTGGCACTGTGCGCCCAGATTCACAGTTTGATGTCAGGGCTCATCTTCTGTGCAGGAAGGTTCCCCACAGAGCCCTGGGGTTCTGCTGTGGAGTGCCCAGCACAGCAGCTGCCCAGCCCCAGGGCACCAGGCAGGACAAAGAGGGTTCCTGCCCCACCCGGGTGGCTGGTGCGGGAGCCTCTGCTCCGTGCTCAGTCCTGGGCACAGGATTAGACAGTGAGCTCAGGCAGCTCACAGTGGTCAGGTGTGTTAGCTTTTCCATTGCTGGGGTCAAATACCTGAGGCCCACAGCTTAAAGGGGAAGTGATTTATTCACTCATCATTTCAGAGGTTTCAGTTCCTGATCAGCCGGCTCCAAAAATGTCATGGCAGAAGGATGTGGTAGGGCAAAGCTGCCCTGTTCACAGTGGCTGGGAGGCAGAGCAGGCGAACAGTGCCAGAAAGCAGGGGGCCACGGACTAGAAATAGTACTCAAGATCCTGCCTCCACAACCCACCCAGCCACACCGAAAAGCATGCTTTACCAACCTGCTAGCCGGTTCTTAACCTAATCAAATTGACATATCTTGATCAATATCATATCTGGGGCCTCACTCCTGGGCTACGCCTTTTACAAAGCACTAAGTGGTCCGGAGGTCTTATGGGGCCATTCTACCATGCAGAGCTTTCTACTGTGCAAAAATTTCAAGTTTTCTTGTGGGAGCTCTGCCCAAACCTTGGCTGCATTTGCCAGAGCTAACGAAAGGAGCACAAAATGCGTGATGGACTAATTAAAATTCACTGATCCTCATTCACAGAGCTCAAGAGAACACAAAACAAAAAGAAACAGAAAAGCTATAGCCAAGGAAATAGAAACAGAGGGGAAAATGCAGGCAAAAACCAAACACCTGGATTGTAGAGAAACTTATGCTATTGAGTGCTGCTTGGTCCCCCATGAAAGTGTGGTAGACCTCAGATTTGGGTCTGAGCGTCCTAGTGGCCAATCTGACAAGGGCAACAATTAGAGTCAGTGTCTATTGGCTCAAAGCCAACACGTGCTAAGGAGCAAGTATAGCTTTTCTCTGTACTGGGCCATGAGAAAATGGCTCCTCTTGGCAAGGAATGGCAAGGATAATGACCTCCTTAGGCTTTTGGCAAATAGGTAGGAAGAAAGGAGGTGCCTTGAGCCTGAGCTGGGAACAGGAAAGCAGGAGGCAAGCCAGAGGCTCTGCTCCAGGCCCTGCCCTGCTCACCCTAAGCAGCTGCTGTGTGGGGAAGTGCACAGGTATGGCAGATGGTGATGCCCATTGGCCTTCACTGCCCTCCATCTGGACACACCTCCTCGGCAGGTGAGGTGGCCACAGCATTCCCTCAGATTAGTGGATTATGGGAGAAAGTGATGTGGCATTTGCAGACCACAGCATGTATACAAGACCTGCCTGTGACCCTCGTTGAAGAGGGATACTCTCAGCGGGGGCTCCCGAGGACTGTGTGGAGCAGAGCAGCACCCCAGGGACAGACAGCAGGACAGGGAAGTCAACTTGCTGAGGGAACCACTGGGAGGGATTATTTATCACAGAGCATAGCTTATCCATCCTGACCAACACACTGCCCCAGCAGGCCCAGCCCTGGGAGATGGCAAACGGCTGCCTGCGCTTGGTGTCGCCAGATTCCCTCAGGGAGGTGGACTCAGGGCAACAGGATCAGACTTCACTTTTTGGTGGACTCTGATGGCTGAGCAGAGGAATGGTTAGAATGGCTGTGAGGCCATGGTCACTTACGCTGAAATAAGGCGGTGATGCATACAGGGGTGGGTGGAGACATGTTAGTGGAACACCCAGAAGACGGCATCCATTAGACTCGGCAGCTGAGCGCACACGGCAGACTGTGCGGCCAGGGGCCCAGTCACTGCTGAAGTCAACACGACCTTCCACTATGAACAGCTGTGACCCCTCTGCTCTGCCCAGCAGCCCCCTTCACAGCCTGGGGGCCTGTGGGGCTTGCTCAACATCCAAGGGCAGCTTCTGGTCCAGGAGGAGGCAGGAAGTCACAAGAGGCCCAGGCAGCAGCTCTCCCAGGGCTCAGCAGCTCCCGGCAGTGAGACTCACAGGGTTTGAGCGCTTACTATGTGCCAAGTGCTTTACACGTACAAACACAACAGGTAGCGGCCATCTGGCTTCCCGTGATGGTGCAGGGGGTGAGACGAGCAACTAGACCCCGCTGGGAAGTGGCGGAGCTGTGGGTTGAACGCAGCTGTATCCCTGCAGCCTCCAGCTCCAGATTCCCACAGATAACAGTCCTGATGACGACAGCATCTGCACACTTACTAGACCCTTGGATCTCATCTCAGCCGCTAAGGGGAAGTGGAAGTGCCATGTCATCCCCGCCCCCACTTTACAGAACAGGAACATAGGTGCTGGAAGCTCGGCGGGGCCTCTCTGGAAAGGATGAAGCCGGTGGTGGCTGGGCAGCCTGAACATCCGTGCCCTCCAGCCCCGTCACAGCCCTTATCTCCACTGCCAAGGTTCTTCTAGACCTGCTGCCAGGGAAGGAAAATTACAGCAGTGGGGGCAGGGTGGTCCCTAGCAAGGCTGGCCCTGGCCTCTCCCTCAGTGCGTGGCACGGGACTGTGCGTGCACCATGCAGTGAGTGGGCCCACGCGCTGGTCAGGTGTGCACATGCCCTAAGGCAGTATTATGAGGGCGTGCGCATGGACGGAGTGTGGTGTGTGCACGTAACTTTAATGACTCAGCAATCCAGACACCAGGGTTTCACTTTCCCCCCAGGCAGGCACTTGCTTGCCAGGAGGACTGGAGTGGGCAGGGCCCATCACAGCCTTGGCAGGCCTTCTCGGAGCTCACTCAGGCCGGCCTCCTGGGCACAGAGGAGGGGGTGGTATCCGCCTGCTGCTGCCATCCAGTGCGTGCCTAGCAGGCCTGACACCATGAGATAGGACTCCGAGGACTGGGAACTCCTTGCCCCAAAAGAATTTAATCATCTTTGGGTCTAACATCACATCGAGTTTATTTCTTAATGCCTTTGGGCCTGTCCCATTCCCTACAACTCTCCTGCAAGTACTTGGGGATTATTGTATTGTCCCCACTTGGCAATTAGAAAACCAAGGAAGTAACTGAACCAAAATCATATTGGTACAAACAGTGGAGGTGGGAAGTGGAGGCTGAGTCCTTTGCCTGAGTACCGTATCCTCCTCTAATAGACATGGTGTGGGGAGGGGTGGTGAAGGGTGTGTGTGTGAGAGAGAGAGAGAGGGAGAGAGAGAGAGATTGATTGCAGGTCAAGGGTTAACTGCAGGGTGGCTGAAACCAAACCCAAACTGGGTGTGACACACACCAGTGTACTGGATTATTCATTAGTCACACTGTTTATAGCCTCGAGGTAAGAATGAAGTTACCTGATTTGGTGTTTGAACATGTAGGATGGGTAGGTGTTTGGCACTACCAGCTACTATTGTCCTTCTGTGCATTTCTGGTTCCACATCTAATGTTGGAAGTGTTTTCCTCTCAAAATCTGACTCTTAAAAAAAAAATCTGACTCTTGGGCACAGACAGCTGCCCACTCTGGTGCTTCGGGGAGGAGTCTGGACCACCACACTTAGGTCCTAGCCATGGTTAATGGAGGGAGATTAGAACCACAAGTCATGTTTTAAAAATGAAAGGAGATGCTGTTAGCAAGAGTTAAAAATGCTCTATTTGGAAGTGATCTGCAAAGATCAGAATTAACTCGGTGGAAACCTAATTAGGGGAAGGTCCCTCACCTTGACTCCAGTCTCTGACCAACTATTCATTCATTATACATGAAAGAGCTTAGCCTGCTCTCAATGTTACCCTCAGACTTGATGGCAAATGTCCTTTCCAACACATAGGAATCTTTAACAGGGCGTCTGCTCCACCTGAGATGCACCAGGACAGCTGGCCCTGGAAGTGCAGGCCCACCTGGAGTCAGCCTAGGCCTCCGCCTCCCCAGCCATTTCTCATGTAGCCTTTCTCCTAACAGAAGGAAGGAACCACAGGTTTTGGCTCCTTCTCCCAGGAGAGGGTGGAGCTTTAATCCACAAATGGCCTCTGTCAATCTGAGGCCAGGCTCTGGTTTAAACCACAACTTCTTAGCCGGGTGTGGTGGTGCACGCCTGTAACCCCAGAGACTAGGGCAGGATGATTGTTGCAAGTTCAAGACCAGCCTGGGCTACCAAGTGAGCTCAAGGCCAGCCTGAACTGTATAGTGAGACCCTGTCTCAAAAAGACAAAAACAAAAACAAAAAAAAAGTAACTTCTTGCCTTACATGGGCCAGCAATGATCTAAAGTGACACACTGGGATCCAGGGAGCTGCCCTATTTCTCATGGTCCTGCCCTACAGGGTTAGTTTTCTTCCCTCTTTCAAAGCAAGAGACCCCTGTAATCCCACTTTCTCGGGATGCTGAGGCGGAAGGATCAAAAGTTTGAGGCCAACCTGGGCAACTCAGTGAGATCCTGTCTCAAAATAAAAAAAATAAAAAAGGCTGAGGATGTAACTCAGTAGCCCCTGAGTTCAGTCTTCCATACTGAAACAAGAATGGGGGTGAGGTGGGGGCTGGCAGCTCCACAGAAGCAGCGTGACCACTGTTCTGGTCTGCCTGGGACTGTGGGAGGGTGCCCCAGATGTGGTACAACTGGGAAAGTCCCGGGCAAACAAGTTGATCACTCTACCCCATGGAATTATGCTATTAAGTTGCTAATAGCCCTCACTTTGACAACTGACCCATGAAAGAAAGCTCTGATTTACTAATGTGCCCAACATCTTCGATGAGAAACTTGAACATTTGAAAACACACGAGTCCAAGAAGGTCTGCAAAGACAGGCAACTTCATCCAGTCACTGGTCTTGGTCCAGTGCTGGCTCAGTGCTTATTCCTGCCGGGTTCTGTGGCAGGAGAAGCGCTGGGGGTGAGGGGTGGATAATTCTGTCTCTGCTCCACGATTTTCCCCCAGGGGAACGGCCAACTGCAGGAAGAGATGTGACGCGTTTGCGACTTTGTATAGTAGGAGCATTTAAATCCCAGCACTAGGTAGGGAGACTCAGGCTCCGACATCCTAGGGGATTCTCACCTACAGGGGGTGAAAGGATAACAGAAACTCACAATGGCTGTGGTCTAGTGGTTCTCGAAGCATAGTCCGCTAACACATCGTCACCAGGGAAGTGGCTAAACTGCAAATTCCTAGGTCCTGCCTTTTGGCCTGAATGAGACTCCTGGGCAGGGCCAAGCCACGTCTTACCCAGCCTTCTGGTGGCTGGTGTAGAGTCAAGTCTGGTGCAATGGATGGGCCTGGTTGGCACCACCAGAACCCACTGACCAATCTTAGCATCACAGGAAATTGCCAGACACTGAGTATTACCAAATATGAAGCAATGGGAAAAAGACAGCACTATTTACGCAGCGTTCTTGACAAAACACTGACCAACATGTTGGACGTAACTATGCACACAGTGTGGAGAAACGTGTCCGAGAACCCCAAAACTGTAGCTGACAAACTCTAGAATCAGGAACTCCTGTACATCAAATTATCTGGCTTCTAGCACTCATACGAAATGAAACAAAGGAGCTGGGTGTGATGACTCCCGCCTGTAATCCCTGCCACACAGGAGGCTGATACAGGACGACCACAGGCTTGAGGCCAGTCCAGATAATTTAGCAAGCTCCTATCTCAAAATAAAAAGGGCTGGAGAGTGGGGTGTAGCTTAGCATTATGTGAGTTTAAACACACACACACACACACACACACACACACACACACACAGCACAGAAGCTGGGTGTGATGGTATACCCCTGTGATCCCAGCACTCTGGAAGGCTGAAGCAGGACGATTGCAAATTCAAGCCCAGCTTGATCAGTTTAGCAACTTAGTGAGACCCTGTTTCAAAATTTAAAAAATAAAAATAACAAAGGGCTGGGGTTGTATCAGGAGGAAGTCCCTGGGTTCAATCCACAGTACCGCACAAACAAACAGCAAAGAGCTAAATATATTAGCTAAGCTATAAAACTCTTAGAAAAAAATTGGACAAAAACTTTATGACATTGGATTTGGCAATGATTTCTCAGATATAATACCAAAAGTATATGCGGAAAAAATAGACAAATTAGACTTTATGAAAATTAAAATCTTTCATCATCAAAGACACTATTAACAGAGTAAAAAGACAACATCTAGAAAGACAGAAAGTATTGACCTGCAAATCATGTATCTGCTAAAGAACTGATATACAGGACTCCTAAGAACAGCAAAAACATAATCTGATGAAGTAAATGGCAAAGGATTTGAAGAGATATTTCACTATGGATGATAATACCAAGTCAGGTACTATGGTGCATGCCTTTAATCTCAGCATTTTGGGAAGCTGAAGCTGGAGGATCCAAGTTAATACTAAGTTGGGCACTGTGGCACACACCTGTACTATCAGAACTCTGGGAGGCTGAGGCAGGAGGACTGCAACTTCAAGTCCAGCCTGGGCAACTTAGTGAGATCCAGTCTCAAAGAAAAAAAGGCTGGGGATGCAGCTCAGTGTAAAGGTCCTGTGTTCAACCCTGAGTATTCCACAGACAGTCAAATAAGACATACCAAAAAAAAAAAGTAAATTCTGTAATATGCTAGAATATGGATGAACCTTGAGACCTTGAGGACATGACACTAAGTAAAGTAAGCCACTTACAAACTGACAGATACTATGTACAGGATCCCACTTCCATGAAGTACTCAAAATCAGAGGCAGACAGTCACAGAGAGGTGCAGCTGAACGAGGAATTATGGTTTAAAGAGTTTACAGTTTTAGTTTTACAAGATGAAAAGCACACTGGAGATGGACGGTGGCTCAGGAACAGGAATGTACTTGTCCCTGAACGGTACGCTTCTACTGCTTAGGACGGTAAATATGTTACCTATATTTTACCACAATAAAAACTGAACAATCTGATTTCTTTTTCTTCGACAGATACAAGAAAAAGAGGGCCCAGGATATAGCTCAGTGGCATAAGCACCTGCCTGGCAAGTGCAAGGTCCTGAGTTTGATTCCCGGTACCAAAAAAAAAACCGATTAAACAAGAAAAAGGATGGTTATAGAGTGTATGAGACCCAGCAGTAAGTCCAACATGTGGGCCTGTGAGGATGTCAGTTCAGACAAACCGCGCAGATGGACAGTCACGAAGCATTTGGGGAAATCTGGACGGACACTGATAATGCTGAAGAACTGCTGGCGTTGGGTGTGCTGGCACATACCTGTAATCTCAGCAGTCTGGGAGGCTGGGGCAGCTTACAAATTTAAATCCAGTCTTAAGTAGTTTAGTGATTTAACAACACTGTCTCAAAATAAAAAATAAAATGGTTGGGAACATAGCTTAGTGCAAAGGCCCTGGGTTCATTTAGGGCCTTTGCACTAAGCTATGTGCCCAACGGTACCCTCGGCACTCACAGATGGAATGGCTTGATGGTTGAGATTGACTTAAAGTTGGCCAGCTGGGCTGTGGAGAGCAAGGACAGCAGAGACGATGCGGGTTGTAGCTATTTTCTGAGGGCAGGTGAGGGCACCCGAGGACTCATTAGAGTGTTCTCTTTAGTTAATTTGCGTATGTTTTTAAGTTTCCATAGTCAAAGATTGAAGCAAGCGAGGTACATCGGCACCTGTGGCAGCACCAAGTTTCATTCTGGCCCACCTGCTCTGCGACTTTTGTGTGCGTGTGTCTTTTTGAGACAAGGTCTTGCTATGTAGTTCAGGCTGGCTCACTTTGTAGCCCAGAGTGGGCTTGAACTCACAATGATCCTCCTGTCTCAGCCTCCCGAGTGCTGGGATTACAGGCATGCACCACCATGCCCTGCTGCTCCTTGCTTCTAAAGATGCCTCTAGGAGGAGGTTGCCGCTCCAAGCACACCCCTAGCCCACGCCCTCGTCTCGGCATTCGTAGCTTCAGCTTCGGAGACCCATTGCCCAGCTGCAAGGGGTGGGGAACAGTAATGCTGGAGCCACATGGTCTGGACCCGCCCCCACCCATAGCACGACGACAGGGTGGAGCCGGGCGGTCCGCTATGAGCATATGTGCTTTCCCACCTCCAACCATGGCAGTTTGTATACACCCCTGTATGTTATAGTATAGTCTGAGGCAGCTATATCTCTTCCCAAGGCGAGAGTCCAAGGATATAGATAAACCCA
>PVLD010013330.1:0-56458 GCA_004027595.1 Dinomys branickii | reverse complement strand
GACTAAATTTACATGTCTGTATATGGGTCCATACATCTACAATTCGAAGATATCAATGGATAAAGCAACAACTACTGTTGAGACCATATCACCTTGTCTATAGATTAGTTGTGATTGTACTATTTTCTATGATAATGGGTATCTGTTTGTCAATATGTTTTTGTACTTTTATGTTTCTAAAATAAAAAAATATATATATTAAAAAAAAAAAAAAAAAAAAAAAAAAAAAAAAAAAAAAAAAAAGAAAGTGCTCCAGAAGTGTAATCACACGGTAAGGTGGCAACGTGTCCCATCAATCACAGCCTGGGCCCCAGGGGCCTGCGGAGGGTTCCATGGCACACCTACCCCACACTTGGAGAGCTGCGCCCCCAAGGAGGGTGGAAAGCCACTCAGTGCCGTGCTCAACAGAGCGGCCACAGACATCCACAGACAGGCCGCATCCCTGCCTCTCCTGCTGCCAGCCGAGCCTCTGCGCAGCTGTCTGGCTGGGTGGCTGTAAGGTTTGAGCTGCTCCAGGCATGCACAGCAGGGGAGCAGGCATCCTCACTGTGGCTCAGGGCCCTAGGCCTGGCCTTTTGCTGAGGCTGGGGGAACTCGCTCTGGACTCTACGCTCTGTGTCATACCACATCTCTCTGCTGGAGTCCCTGTAGCCCACTCGCCCACTGCTGTTCAAGCCTCGCAGGAGGCAGGCAGGGGGGTCCTGGGCTGCTGTGGAGGTGACACTTCCCAGGCCTCGGACATGCTGCAGCCCAGGGCGGAGAAGGTGCCGCATGGAGCAGCGAGAGACAAGGCACAGCCTGCTTCAGGGAAACTGAGCGGGGACTGGAAGCAACCACCACAGGGAAGGGGCCAGAACTTGCCCAGTGGTGGCAGCATGCAGGCGGGAGCAGGGGCAGAGAAGCACATGGTGGGGTGGTGGGGGTGCGGGGGCTGGCAAGAACCCCCAGGGCTCCTGGGTGGGGAGGACAGCAGCAGCCACCTCCTCCCCGCAATCAGGTGGCAGGGGACGATGTGGGAGGTGGGGAGGGCATCCTGAGTGGACTCTGCTGGCACACGGCATAAGCATCACTGGTGAGTTGCAAGGGTCTCCTTGAGCATTCTCTGAGCTCCTCATGTCATACAGCAGGAGCTCAATAAAGTTCACTGCTTACAAAGGCACAGTGGGCAGGAGCTGAGCCCACTGCCCTGTGCTTACCTACCCTCTTCCCTCTCCCCAGCCATGGTTGCTATGTCACTGTCAGCATCGCTGAGCTCATACATCCTGTCACTGCAGGTTCGCGGCTCAGCTGGAAGGGGTACAGGCCAACGGGGCAATCTGGGCTGCAGGGGAACCTGACTGGCCAGTCCTACCCAGAGGATGGCTGCTGATGTCAGTAGGGTTTTGCTCTGCATGGAATGGTATGTGGCACAGGCACTAGGCTGAGTCCCACCTCCCAGAACCCTGTAAAGTCACCTTGAGTCAGCTGAGGCTGCTGACCCACAGCTCAGACACCCTGCCCTCTCAGTTCACGGCCCCCATGACCGAGGCTGCTCATGCCTGAGGAGCACCTCACTAGGTGAGGGCGTGTGGCCCTGGAGAGGCACCCATCTCCACAGGCAGGTACAGGAAGCCCAGCTCCCACACGGGAGGCTCCCAGGAGGCCCATGGACCACAAACTACAGCAGCAGGGGTGTGGGAAGATTTAGATGCTGTGGGCCTTCACCTCCGGGAGCACCATCCCTGGGCCCCAGCTACCTGGAAACAAGAGGAGCCCACTCCCTGCATGTGCAGTCAGCTGGACTAGGCAGTGCAGCAGTGAGCAGGGACTCCTCCAGCCTCCAGAGATACATACTGTTATGTTCATTTTCTAGGCAAGAGTGCTGAGCTTTAGAGAGATGAAGCCACCTGCCCAAGAGCACACAGCTCCTGAGACATGGACGGCACTGTGCCCAGAGGGCTGGGCAGTCCAGCTGTGCCCAGGGTGGCCAGCTTGGTCTGCCACTGAAGAAAATTTTTAAGCCCCTGCTCAAAGAGAAACAAGTTGCTGGGCCTGGCTCCAAGGCCATCCACAAAGGCCATGGTTACCCAGGCCAGCCCCCAAGTGCTGGCTGCCCAGCACTGCTTCCAAGAAGGTCCTCTGGGGCCAGTGGAGCTCCCTGGGTCTGAGAAGGGCACAGCTAATCTTGTTATTCTTTAAGGCAAGTGAAGAAAGTGGTTTGCCTAATTGAGCTCCCTTGCAGTTAATCCAGACACAGGGCTGAGGCAGTGATTGTGGGCTGATACCAGCAGGGCACTGGGCTGGGACAGCGAGTCTCACCTCAGGTGAGCCCAGGAGAGTGAGCCAGGTGCCCTCAGATCACCGCAGCCTCCTGATTTCCTCTGTAGCCTCACCTCGGGGTCACCTCCGCCAATCCACCTGGTGTCCCTGGGTCGGGAGAGGCCTGTCTCTGGGCTGTTCCTCATCCTTCCAGGAGAATGAGCTGAACAAGGTGAGCCTCACTAAGGGGCTGACTTCCATGGGAGAAAAGATAAAGTGATCCGGGTTTTCAGAAACAGCAAGTGACCCCAGTCCTGGCAATTCTATCCCTTGCAGGTTTCTGGGCTTTTTAAAGGCACACATCTGTCTGCTGTTCCCAGGGGTGTGAGAAGTGACGGGACCCAGAGCCCTCATCTCCCTGGGAAGCCCACAGGCCAAACGCAGCCTGTAAGAGAGGGGATCCTGCAGGGTGTAGGTGCAAAGGCCCTGGGAGATGACGGGTGGGGGGCTTCGGTCCCTGAGAGGCCAGAGTCCTGAGTACCCTAGGCCTGTAAGGGGACCGGGCACAACTCTGCTCTTCCCCACTGCTCACCTCCAAGGCCGGCCTCCTCTGCTCCTCAAAGCCCAGGCAGCACCACCGCAGAGCAGATTAAGATGCAGACCCTCAAGCAGCACCCAGACTCCTGAACCCAGCCCTGCTGCCTGCAGCACCCAGGGGCTGCAGAGAAGCTCTGCTCCTTCTGCCATGCTCCAAGGGCCTCTCACGGCCCTCCAGGACTGACTCAATCCTAAAAGTCCATCCCTGGCAGGGACGTCTTGGACAGAACTCTGAGGGCCTTCTCTGCGGTCTCTGATCTGCCTCCCTGCTCTGATTTGCTCAGGCAGGTGGCTGCTGTGTGACAATGTTTTCATCTTTCAAACGGGGCTCACCACAAGCCACAGTGGCAGGGTTAGTGCCAGCACCCATCTGTACCTTCATCACAGTGTGACACAGTCTGTATGACATGCTCTGTACACATCAGGCCCAGGCCAGGAAGCTCCTTTGGCTCTGGAGAGAGCTAACACCCAGACATGGTGCTCTCCGCAGGGGTCATGGAGGCACCACACACCCCAGAACCAAGGTCCTGCTCAGTGCAGCAGCAGTAACCTTCCCGAAGACGAGAGGTCAGTCCCACACATTTTTTTGGCCCAAAACAACCTCTGAGCTTGAGCCCATGCACAGGATTTGCGAGATGCAGTCCTAGTAACTCTCATTTACTCACAACGAGGGAAAACTGCCACCAGGGAACTTCAAGGCTGAGCTCCCACTGGGCAAGGTGGAGGATGCCTATAATCCCAGCACTCCTTAGGTGGCTGAGGCAGGAAGGTTGCTATGAGTTTGAGGTCAGCCTGGGCTCCACAGTGAGTTTAAGATCAGCCTGAACTATAGAAAGATCCTGTCTGAAAAAAACCTAAAAAAAAAAAAAGCTCCTACCCTGAGCTTGCTAGGGAAGCCTCCATGCTTCTTATGGGAACAGCTTAGGGGGCCACCCACAGGGGTCTGGAGAGCTGACCCCACCCCCACCCCGTGTGTACGGAGCATGTCATGCAGACTGTGTCACAGACTCCTCAAGGCCGCCTATAAAGAAGGAACTTCACACATGAGGACACAGAGGCACAGAGAAGCTAAGTAATTTGCCAAAAGCCACATTGCTGGGACAAGGGAACGCCAGGTTCTCATCTCTAACCACTAAGACACTGGGCCTGCTCCTTTCAGAGGGCACCCAGCAGCCCACCCGCACCCCAGACAGACTGTATTTCTGGAGCCCTCATGTACATAGGGCGAGGGTCTGCATAGCTGCTCTCTCATTTGAACCAGCGCTGACAACTTGTATTTCCCTGGATGGAAAAGACATTTCTAAACCACAGCAAAACAGAGGTGCTTCCTCCACTTCCTGACCATCCACACACTAAACTGAGATAGAAACACGCATTTCAGCCAAATGCTCAGGCCCCACTGTGGGACCTAAAGACGGGCTTTTGGGAGGAAGGGGCAAGTGACACGAGGCGAACTTCTTGGGGCTGTACTTGCTCCGAGTGAGGGCAGGCGGGCCTCAGGCCCTTGGGACTCAGACTGGCGTTTGCCACCCCTTCACACCTTGCTTCTGTATGGGCGCCCACTGTGGGCCATCTGGCCTGTGTCTCGTGTTCTCGCCAGGTTGTACCCATCACATCAACCTCCCATTATGATAAGAAACACCTGGCATGATCGACTCACAGAGACGTTTAGTTATTTATTTGTTTTTGTCTTTTTGAGACAGGGTCTCCCCATGCAGTTCAGGCTGGCCTTGAGCTCACTGTGTAGCCCAGGCTGGCCTCAAACTCACAAGGATCCTCCTGCCTCAGCCTTCCAAGTGCTGGGATCACAGGCATGCGCCATGCTGCCTGGCCGACAAACAGGTTTACTTTGGCTCTTGGTTTCATGGGGCCACGTTTGGTTGGCGCCATGGCTTTGGGCCTTTGGCAGCACATCATAGCAGGGGCACACAGCTGAACAGAACCGCCAAGAAGTGGGAGAGGAAGAGGGAGGCCAGCCAGGACCTCAGACATGGAGCCAGTCTCAGAGTAGTGCAGGCCACAGAGGTAGGGCACACAGAGGACCCCACCTGTGTGGCCACGTGTGTATGTCACAGAGCAAACAGATCTGCCTCTTCTTGCGTGCAGTGCCCCAGCTCATCTCTTGCCTGGGTTTGCCCCTGTGTGCAGCAAGAGCCAAGCACACTGTGGTCTCCAGTACTTCCCACCCAGAGGAGTCTTCCCTGCCCTCAGCCTGCGTCCCTTGCACTGTGCTGTCAGGCCACCCTAAAGAGCTTCCTTGCAGGCTGGGCGTGATGCTGCATGCCTGTAATCCCAGAACTTGGGAGGCTGAGGCAGGAAGATCAGGATTGTAGCCAAGTTCAAGGCCAGCCTGAACTTCACAGTGAGACCCTGTCTCAAGAAACCAAAAAGAAAGAAAGTGGGAAGGAAAAAGAACAAGACAGAGCTTCTCTGCACCCCCCGCCTGGCTGTGCGGTGCCCTGCAGCAAGTGCTGCAAAACAAGCCCCTGACTTGGCTCTTGGCCTTAGACCTGGGTCCTGGACGCATTTCCTCTACCAGACTTACAACCTCTCAACAACAGTCCTTGCCTGACTCCTCTCATCCTTCTAAGGGGCTGGTACACCATGACTCATTCATTCATTCCATTCCAGAACAAACTCTACTCTTGCCTGCTTCTAACTTTTGCTCAGAATGTTCTCTTTTGTTAATGATGAAGTTGTGTGAAGTAGGAAATGTCCTTAGTTTTAGAAATGCTATGATGAAGTGTTGAAGGGGCACAAGCCCGGGCGTCCATGACGTCAGCAAATACAAGATGTTCTGGAATCTTGGTGTTCGTTCTCCCCCTCCTCTTCTGTGTACTCAAAATGTGTCAACTAAAAACAGAGCCTCCTTCTGCCTGGGCGACCTGTCCAGTCTCTACTTGTTCCTTCCGGCTAAAACCTCCCTGTCTCTCAGGTGCCCACCTCTCTCCCCATCTCAGTTGCCAAGACCCTGGGACACCTCGGCCAGCCCTCACAGCGCAACATCTTGCGAGCTCCAAGGCCTCCTCTGTATCCACCTTACCTTCCAAGCCTATGACCTCACAGGAGAGGCCAGAGCTCCCCTGACCGCCTTGAAACTCTGCACAGACAAAGGAGCTGGCTGAATCCCTAACAGGTGAGGTGCTCGCAGCCAGCGCCACTTGCATGTTGCAGTGGCCTGAACAAGATGACAATGTCACCCAAGGCCACCAAAGCCATCACTAATAGGGGAAAAATGAAAGTGCCTGATGGCACCAGTGCCAAAGAGCAGGTGCCCAGCAAGGCAGGGCATGGACCTGCCTGCTATGCCACCCTGGCTTGCCACAGCCATCTCTTCCCCATGTCCTGGGACCACCCAAGCAGCCCTGGCTCCACACTCACAGATGCTAAGGGCCTCTCCACTGAGTTTTCAAAAAACCGCCTTCAAACGAGACCCAGCTTCATGTGACATGGCCAGAGCATGGTGAAGCATGGCAGGATGTCAGGGCTTCTGATACTTGCCACATCTGCCAGGGATATGGCAGGAAAATCACAAGCCAAGGAGATGGCACCTGCAGGACTCTGCACAGCCATACAAAGCACTGAGAGAGGTGGTTAACACCACTACCTGCCCAGTCACGGGCCTCCCACTCATAGTTACCAGCCCACGCCCAACTCAAGGAGGCCTGCTGTCTGCTGTGGGGCTTACCTGGCCTCCAACCCTCCAAAAGCACGGCCAAGGAGGACCTGGGGACAGAGTGGGTCACTGGGGGCCTCCATGGCTCATTTTCAGAGGAAGCCACTGCCTGCCACAAGCCTCCAACGATTGCTGAGCTGCCAGTGCTCACAAATGCTGCCTCACTGTCCTCAGAGCTGCAGCCTCGGTGACACTGGGACAGCTGCACTTGCTGCGTTCTGACCCAGGCTCCTGCTCACTGCTGCTTAGGTTTTTTTGTCCTTTTATAAGACAGAAAAGAAAGCAGTGACCATAGCTGAGATCTGCATTCCAAGGAGCTGCAGGACAAGGCTGCCACCAGCTAAGGCCACATCTCCTGATGTGCCAAGCTGCCTCCACCTTCTGGGTTCCAAGCAAGCCCTCAAGCAAAGCACGGCTCCTCCCAAGGCACCCAGTGTTCCCTATCGGCAGCTCCGCCATTAGTGCGGATCAAGTCAACACGGGAGCAGCTCTGGTGTGCAGCTTCACACCTACTGAGGTACAGGATCACATTTTCAAGCCCTCCCAGACCTGCAGGCCAGTGGGGGCCCAGACCTCCCACATGGCACAGACCTGCTCCTCAGGCAGCCAGGGAGCACCTGCCACAGGCCAGGCACACAGACACTGAGGAAAATAGGCCAGGGACAGCTTCTACCCTCGGGAAACCTCTGGTCTGTGTGTACAGACCTGACCTTATGATGCCATGGAAGTGTTCACCCAAGACTGGGGTGCTTAGAGGAAGAATAGTGAGGTTGAGGCAACTGGGAGGGTGACTGTCACTGCAGCCTGAAGTACGATAAGAAGGAGACATCGCGCAGAGCACAGAAGGGCCTCCGAGGCAGAGCAGCAGCGAGGGTGAGAGTCCTGGTGTGGCCTGGCCTCATCGAGTGGTTCCCACAGCCCTACCAACAGGTCTGGGTTAGACAGACTCCCTCACAGGCCCTCATGCCCTCCCGTCCAGTGAAAACAGAGCCTTGCCTGGGGAGTTTCTTACCTCATGCTCTGAGGGTTAAGAGCCCATGTGCTTGGGTCACCAGGGACTTCCTGGTGCCTGAGCTGTGGCTGGGGAGGAACTGAACAGGGGTCTCGGGCACTTCTTCCCATGACAGAAGCCAGGTTAGCAGGGAAAATCCAAGCCACAGGACAGCCCAGAACTGAATTTGGGGGAAAACTCATGCATCTCACTTAACTGAGGGCACAAGTTCTGAGAGGTGTGTCACCCTGGGGACACCAGAGGGAACTTATACACCCTGGAAGGTAGCCTGCCACACACCTCCGCTACACATGAAGCCTATATTCCTTTACTACTGTACCGAACGCTGTAAACACAGAAAAGTCACGTGAACATACCAGGCAGTAGAGAGGGAGGTCTCGGCTCCCTGCTAATCACACAGGAGCCCAGCGCCTGCGGCACCAAAACGTCAGTATGTGCCACAGGGCTACAGTCCCAAACAGCCAGACACAGAAGCGGGGTGCCTGGATGGGGAAGGCAGAGCGCAGGAGCTCAGGGGGACGAGACAAGATGCTGTCCGCTCAGAACCACACATGGAACTCAGCAAAGGAGCCCACAGGCAGCCCTCTGCCCAGTGGGCGGCAGGGGGCATTTTGCCCAAATCTGCTTGGATATCTAAGCTCCATCTCCCCAGGGAACAGAATGCCCCCCATCCACATATAAATACTGCAAGGCAGATATGGAAGCTCGGAGTCCAGCACGGCTCTGGCTGAACCCAGGTGCACCAGGACAGGAGGCCTTCCCACACTGCCCCAGAGGCGGGCTGTCTCCAGGGGAGGGGGCACAGTGTATGTAGCCTGGCATTTCCGAGCAGCGCTGGGGCTAGAGGAGGTTATGGAGGCTCCAAGCAGCACAAGATCTGCTTCCCCTGGGCCCTCTGGAGGGGTGGGAGTGGCACAGTGCACTGAGCCCCCAAGGGCTCTCTGGGGCTGCAGCCTTGAAGAGCAAGGGGGCACTGTGGGGGCAGCAGGCAGGGAGCTACCTGGGCCCTAGGACACCCAAACCCCAAGCATGTGTCCAGAAGCACACTGATCAGGCCCCGGCTCCTACAGCGGGACCCTGCCAGGCCACGAGGTCAGCCCTCTGCATGAACAAGCAGTGGCAGAATGTTTTAAAACACAACGTTTCATCTTGGGATACTGGGAGATTTCCAGAAAAGATGGAGAGATGGCACAGGGCCACCCCACAGGTCTCTAGGTCTCCTGAGGGCTGATGCCTCACACAGCCAGGGCAGTGGCTCCTCCCTAGATCTGCCCATCTGGAGGGCAAACTGGGGCTTTCTTGTCAGATATGAGGGTTCCTTGGCTCTCTAGCCAGCAGACAGAAGGTGCGGCAGCACTGTGCCCATGTGCCCACCGGGGCCCTGCACATCCACACTGCCCGAACGCTCCCTCCCAGACACCGTGCAGGCAGGGAGGGGGCAGCATGAGGACAGAGAGGCACGCACACCCTGCTCCACGGCAGAGAGGCACAAAAGAGACAGGCTGCCCACAGAAACCTGATTCTCCTACCCTCCTTTGCACAGGGGTGCGACTGTTCCTGAAAACAGCGTCTGACAACAAGAGGACAGCACAGCCGGGCACAGGACTCTCTCTCCCCACTGGGTTAAAAATACTGTGTTCTGTGCTAATTACCACTCCACCCTCACCCTGCGTGAAGAATGTTTCCTGTGACCCCCAGAGGACAGCAATGTTCACGGCTCTCTGTCACTGAGACGGAGCGATGAGACAGAACAGCATGATCTCTGCCTGTTCCGGGGCCGCTGTGGTTCTCCGGGGACAGTCTTGTACCTCCTTTCTCTCCCAGTGCTCCAGTCACATTTTAAACAAAAGCCCCACTTTAGCTTTGTAGACACACAGCTGGGACAGAATCTGGAATCCCTGTGGCACTCAGCGTTCAAGAACTAAGTGCTCAAGCCACCCCAGGAAGGTCTGCTTCAGGACGCGGGGGCTTAGTCCCTCACAAACACCTTCCCTCCGTGCAACTGTCACCTTCACGTCCATAGCACTGCCAGGTCTAGATGCAGACCCTGCATGCATCTGCCCACATGGGAAAACAAAGCGTAGGAGTTTCACTTGAGCACTGTTTATAAAGTTGAAACAAACCAAATGGAAGAATGGATGCACAAGTTACAGCATGCCCATGCAGTCCAATACTGCATAGCCATGAATACAGAACCAAGTAGATCTGTACGTACTTAAAGGCAACAAAGCACAGAAACCACTGAGAGCCACTGGGATGAAGGATGCATTAGAACAGGCACCATATGTCCATTACCATAGTGTTAGAAGATCATCGCCCTGGGCTGTTCAGAGCTGTAGAACGACACACAGGGGTACCGCCATACGGTGGGGGGGAGGGGGAGGGAGTCTCCCTAGGCACAGAGGTGCCTCACACAGAGGACACCTCTGCAAAGGTCCTCAGGAAACGGGAGAGGGTACACAGGAAAGATTCAAAGGAGACATTTTTACTATGCCCCTTGTACTGTTGGAGTTTTTATTGCACAAGTGTACCACCTACTTTAAAATTTTTAAGGTAGAGATGACTAAAACAATAAACTAGCTGACCCCAGGAGTGGAGGGGCAAATGGTCATGTCGGTGGCATGTTAGACGTGACCATCCATCTCTGAGGCCCAGCAAGCCGAGGATGGTCACTGAGTGGTCACAGGCCTCCACGCTGTCACCCATACAAAGGGCACAAGGAAGAACAAGTGCTTACATCTCAGGCTTCCGGGAGTTTATTTTACACACAACTAACAAACCTGATCTCAGAGATTCCCGAAACTGGATGCAAAGCAGTGAGGGGTGATGCGAAGGAGGAGATGGAACGCTGGACACACAGGAGCCTCGAGAAGCACAGGCCAGGGCCACAGCACTGGGACACAGGGCAGAGGTGATGGTGGCTCCTGGGAGGGCTCCCGGGGAACTCCGGATCAAGGAAGCAGGGAACCTCTACGTGATTCACAAAGACTGTCAGCCAGGAAAAAACCATGACAAAAATAACTTGGGGCACTGAAGAGCTAGAAAGTTTTCTGATGCAATGAGGACAGTGCCCCAAATGGCTACTGCCAGCCCTTCCCACCGCCATGACCTGTGCGTGGGGACACAGCTCCTGGGAAGGAACCTGGGTCCTCATTTGCAAGGCCCTAGGCCAGCCCAGGATGGCCACAACACCTCTAAGGGGCAGAAATGCAGCCAAGGTGGCCTTGCCCCGCAAAGTTCCTTTTCCTGTGCAGGCTTGTTTGGCGCACAATTAACAAGGGGTCACGGCCACACTGTCATCTTTCTCTCCCTTCTCTTTTAATTATTCTGCTGCCATTTTAACATGGAGATCCAAGGTCTAAAATTAGGCCACTGGACCTCACACTAACTTCCCAAGCTCCCCGGGAAGGAGGTGCAAATCCGCACTCAGGGACACTGTCTTCCGGACATGCTGCTCCCTCACCTGCCCCCCGCCCCCAGCCAGAAGACTTGGCTGGGAGCCACCTGCAGTGGACCTGAGGAGGTGCCGCAGGTCTCCAGGTTTGGCCTCCTGGCTCCCCACCACCTCCCAGAAGCCCCAGCTGCAGCCTGTCCTTTGTGGAAACCCCCCCCACACAGACGTCTGCTGAGGTGTGAAGGCGCCAGGAGGCAGGCGGGAAATTAGAGGGGCTGTGCCCTCTGCAGACCCCGTACCCCAGCCAGGAACCAGTTAGGGTTACCATGTCCCTCTGCCCAGGCCACAGACTCAGAAGTGGGACAAGAACGGGGCCAAGGTTGGGGTTCCAACAGCCCTCAGACTTGCACCTCCACCCAGAAAGGGAGACCTAGCCACTTGCTCCACCCCAGCAGTGGCAGTCGGAAATGCCCCAGGTCACTTGAGCTTGGCCATGGCAAGGCGGGGTTCCTGCACACCCTGGGCTCCCTGTTTTTTCACCTGCCCATAATGATCCCTGGTGTCCGGTTTCTTAGTCACTTTCCTCCCTGCTCAGACACAGCACCTGAAACCCACAGCTTAAAGGAGGAGAGATGAGTTCTGGCTCACGTTTTTCGTCATGGTTGGTGCCAAGGCAGGGAGGCATGGCAGGCGAAGGTTTGCTAAAGTGATGATCTCGTGGTGACCAGGAAATGGAAGACAAGTGGAGGGGCTGGGAAGGGAGAAAAACCCTCCCAGGCCTGGCCCCAGCGGCCTGCCGCTTCCCACCAGACTCTACCATCGCCCAACGGCAAGTGAGTTAGAGGCTCCCATAACTCGGCCGCATTCCCAACGCCCCGCCCACGAGCGCACAGGCGCTGGGGCATACCCTGAACATACAGCCTGAGGCAGTGGGAAGGACACTTAGAGATGGGACTAGACAGATGCTCGCACGGGGACACCTTGGCCAATGGCCACCATGTCTCCTGGTGGCACCAGGAGCACCTCTGTCTCACAGTGACTCCTCGCCCTTCACCCTCGTGATGCCCATTTCCCAGAAACAGAAGCTGTGAAGGGGCCTCCCGAAGCCGCCCAGCACATAAAGCAGGGGGTCTGCACAGCCTGTGCTCTCCACTCCCTACCCCTAGGAGGAAAGGAACTCTACCAGCAGAACGAGGCAGTCGCAGGGACACGTGGGCTGGCTGGGGCCAGTGGGGCACACTTTCTCCATCCCCGGTGCAGTAGGGAAGCAGGAATCCAATTCTCACCAGCCTCCCCAGGTACCAGGGCAGCCCGGCACCTACAAAGATACCTGGGATCCCACCTGTCACTGGCTGTGGGACCTCAGACAGGTGCCTCCATCAGGATACAAATTGTTTTCTCTTCTTTGTCTCTTCTGTGGTACCAGGGATTAAACCTAGGGTCTTCACTCTGATCTACATCCATCCATCCATCCATCCATCCATCCATCCATCCATCTATCCCCCCTTCCTTCCTTCCTTCCTTCCTTCCTTCCTTCCTTCCTTCCTTCCTTCCTTCTTCCTCTCCTTTCCTTTCCTTCTTTCTCTTTCTTTCTCTCTCTCTTTTCTTTCTTCTTTCTTTCTTTCTCTCTTTTTATTTTGAGACAGGGTATGATGGTTCACTGTGATATCAACCTTGAATAGATTAAGACATGCCTAGTGAGTGTCTGTCTGCATGACTGACATGCAAGCTGCAAACTAAAGAGAGGAGACACCCCGGATGTGGGCGGCACCAACCAACAGACTTGTATCCTGGGTGGAATGAGAAGGGAAGGAAGGAGGATCTGTGCCCTCTGCCTCTTGGGAGGAGCTCTGCTCTTTGCCGTTGTCTTCAAACATTTATCTCCAATTCTCTCCAGCTTCTAGTGCTGACTCTTCAGCCTTCCCACACAGATCACACTGGACTCTGAGGGGAGCTCCAGCCTTTGACTTTTGACTGGACCTTCCAGTTCTCTAGCACACAGGTGCCCACTTTGTATTCTCTCAGCCCTGACTCTGCAGGACAGCCACTGCAACCTGGGTCTATGAATCCTTTATATTGCAAACACATTCTGTTCTTCTGATAAACCCTAGCTGAAACACAGGGTCTCGCTGGGTTGCCCAGGCTGAGGCTGAACCTTCGGTCCTTCTGCCTCAGCCTCCTAGAGTGCCGGGATCACAGGCACACACACCACACCCGGCTCAGATTCTTCTTCTGAAAAGTGGGGAATGTTCCAGAACCATCACTTTCTAGGCCTATATCACCAAAGAGGGTGGAGAGTTGTGTGCATGTCTGGGGACAGCTGGACAACTTCACAGCTGAGTCCTCAAGTCCGAACCTCCCTGCTTCTTTGGCCCATCCACGACCTAACCTGGAGCTCGGGCTCAGCTCAGAGTGATCTGGGCTTCTGTGAAGGATGATCCCGTTTTGGCAGCCTGTATGCACTGAGCACTGATGCCTCTTATGATGTCCCAGAAGCCTTGCCAGCCTCCAATCACTGATAAAACAAGTGTTCATTCTCCATGGCCAAAGTCAAATTTGTTTTGCTATCTCCAGTCCTCTGAAAATGGGCCTCCAGGCAGTGTCGAACAGTACCCACTGGAAACTGAGGAGGTGGCTAAATGGTCTCTTTCGGCTCTCCTTCTGCCAGGGAGAAGCTAGGGCCACAGGTCTGTCTCCCCAGGTGATGTGTACTATGGTTTGGACATGGTGCATCACCAGGAGCTCACAAGCTAGAGACTTGAGTGCTAATGTGAGAGGTGGTGGCTTGTCAAGAGGGGGAGCCTCATGGGGGTTCCTTAAGCCAGCGGGGCATGGGATTAAGGAGGATCTTGTGGGACCCTGAGTTCTACAGACAGCCGTTATAATAAGCACCTGAGCCTGGCCGCTCCCTGGCCACACTCTCCTGCACACGCTCCCCCGTCGCCCCCACCACAGGCCCTCACCATGGCGAAGCTGATGTTCTCGAGTCTCTGTAACTGTGGGTTTAAATAAATCTCATTTCTTTATAAAGTTACCCACCCGCAGCTACTTCATAATGTAATGAGAAAATCTTTAAGGAAAGATTTCTTGAAGTCTCAAAATACCAGGCACCAGGACTCAGCCATGAGCAAAGCACAGCTGCTGCACAAAGGGAAGATAAGACACACACAGGGGCCAGCGTCCTACTGAGGCAGCCTGGCAACCACCGGCCGCCCTCAGCACCAGGATGGAGAACACGGGCAGGGAGTTTCACGCAGCAGAGGCTCCCGCCCCGGCCGTAAGCTCCCAACAGCAGGGCCAGGCTCGGCTCTATTTCATCTCTCTAAAACTTCGGAGTAGGTCACCTGCCATGCTGACAGTTTGGAGCTGCCTGGGGTCCCACTGCCTGTAGAAAGACCTGGCCCAGGTACCAGGCACATCTGACACCAGCCTAGTCCAGAGCCACTAGGGGTCAGAGCCTCCTGCTGGAGGTGAGGGAGCACGTCCTGTGGGCCACTGAGTCCACACAGGGGCCCTGCAGTGCCTCCCTCATTCCACAGAGGCCAGATGAGCCACTCAAAGCAACAGAAATTGAGAAGGTGGTTGAAAAGCCTTTGATTTGCCGGAAAGGCCCCTGGGACAGGAGCTCTGCTATTAATGGGGACATCAGACGCTCCTGCACTTGCCGTGGCTGCAGCACTTGGTGGGGAGGTACTGCTCAGTAGAAGAGCAGGTTCTCGCCTTCACACTGTGCAGATACTGCAGCGAGGAGGGCGGGCTGCTGTCTGGGCGGAGCCCCCGGAGCCCTAGGGGAGGCGTGATTTGTCCCTGATGCCTGAGCCCCTCTTCCACCTGGCTCAGGCCCCAGCTTCCCCAGCGCCTTCACAGCTACGCTGGCCCTTTCTTAGGTTCTGCACATCCTCAGCAGCCACCTCCCCCGGGGGATGTACCCGCCAAGGGCCAGGCTCCTTCCCTGGCTTCCTTTCTGTCCGAGTATATGCCCAACCACACTGGGCTCTGTGGGCCTTTGTCTCATGGTCCACACAGCATTGTGAAAAGGTCATGAGGAGCCTATAAAAATGCACACAGCAAACAGAAGGGAAATGCAGAATGAAAGACGCTGCTGTGCAAATGGAGTCCCACAGGAAAGGGAGCTGGCTCAGAAGACAGCAGCCCCGAGGCTCTTGCATGCTTTGCACCAAGGTGGCCACAGATGCTCAAGCAGGCGGTGGCAGCCTGGGGTCAACCATCAAGCTCCACAGCAGCTTCCAATTCATCCCTAACACCCGACAGCTCCTGCCAGACCAATGCTTTCCATGGGACAAATGCCCAGGAAGTAGCTGCTAAGTAAAAACCAAAACGAACATAATGAACAAACAGAAAAACAAAGTAAAGAGGCATGCACAGTGGTGTGTACCTGTCGGCCCAGCTACCCCAGAGACTGAGGGAACAGGATCACTCGAGCCTAGAAGTTGCAGGCTAGCCTGGGAAACATTATGAGAGGCCCCCAAATCCCATCACAGAAGAGTCACAGCAAACCTCAGCAGGACTAGCTGTGCCCAGGGAGATGGAGGGTGATGCTGCAGGGCTGAGGACATCAACAGGCCACACTCCTGACTCCTGGCGGGGGCAAGGGTCCAGGATTGGCAGGACCTGGGGAACTGGGGAAGACAGTCTTGGGGAAAATACCAGCTCTTCGGCCTGTAGGGAGCCCAGCTGAGCTGACAGCCAGTCCTGCCCCTCCTGAGGCCCCCCAGAGGGAAATGGTACCTGTGAGCAGATGGCCAGGGAGGGCCCAGCTGAGGATCACCCAGGACAGCCACCAGCAACAGAGAGTAGCACTCAGCAGGCTGGGCCAGGCACCAGAGCCCCAAGGGCATGGCACCTGTGGCAGCTTCCTGCCACAGGACAATCCAAGGGGCAGGAGTGGACCCCACCCGCAGCTGAGGGAAGAGCACTGGACTGCACTGGAGTCCAGCTGGGCACCAGACACACCCGTTTCCTTTGGGCTCAGGTCCCTCAAGCGCCACCTAACAAAGGCCCTTCCAGCCTCCCCCTACCCCCCTCCCCTGCAGGAACCAGCACTCTGAAGACAGCCCAGCCTGTGTGCCCAGCACTCACAGCCCACCAGGACCCCAGCAGTGCTTGAGTCCACCCCTCAGTTACACAGATGCACGCGTGCCATGGTGTGCATCAGCAGGCCCTGGGTTACTTCCAAAATTCATCTTAAACCTGTCCATTCTCCGCAGCTCCACCAGAGAGAGCTTCACAAAGCCAGAGTCAGCATGTCTCTGCCGTCCCAACACAGCCTCACCAGAGCACGTGTTACTCTCCCCCCTGCTATGGACAAGAAAACTGAGCCTCAGAGCCTCACACAGCCCAGCCCCCACTCTGCAGCAGCCCAGCTTCAGCAAGGCTGACCCAAATCCTCCCTCCGTACCCCGTCAGGAGAAAGGAGAAAGGAAGCAGAGCTGGAGGCAGCCGAGGCAGAGGGAAGCCTCTGCAGGGTTCTCACACCGGCCTTGCCCCTGGAGTAAGCCCAGGCCACAGTGCCGATTTCACAGAAGAGGCTCCTGGTGGGCAGAACTGGGCCTGAACATAGATAGCTGTTCCAAGGCTGATCCGTACTTCCGGGAGGGGATCAGGTACGGGGAGGCAGCTCCCCTCATTAGGGAGCAGCTCCGCTGTTGGCTCCTTGGAGCCCCCCAGTGCTTAGAGGGGTCCAAGACCTGTTGGGAGAAGACGAAGCTGTCCTGGCAGCTGGCAAGGAGTGCAGGCAGGCAGTGGGCAGGAGGATTTGGGGGCTCTGAACCAGTGTGAGCCTGGGGACGTGTGTGCAAGAAACACGCTCTGGATCCTCCCTCAACCGTCCAGGATACCAACACAGGGCAGATGTGCTTGGGGCTGGGGCTGGGCTGAGTGAGTCCAGGCAGGAGGCAGGAGCAGGCAAAGTGACTGTCCCCTGCCCTCACCACCTATGGGCCACATCCTGGGTCCTGCTCCTGGCACAGTCTGACTCTACCACTAAAAATCAAGGTGGAAGCTTTCTGGGGAGGAAACTGGGGCACAGAGCAGGCAAGTAACTTGGTCAAAGCCACACAGCAAACAAGCAGCAGAGGCTGGACTGACGTCGCCCCATGGGAGCCCATAGCCCCGCTCACTACCACAGGCTCAGGGGCTTCAGAGGAAGACCCAGAAGGCACAGAACCCATGAGGCAAGGGCAGGGTGGAGTCACATCTGTGTAGAAACGAGCAGGTCCCCGAGGGGAGGGCCCAGTATCCAGCTGGTGGCGCCAGCACACCAGCACACCCAGATCACCTGCTGCCACATCTGTGCAGCCCCTGGCTGCACAGCAGCTTCAAGGCCACGTGCAGGCACACTGCCCTCCTTGCCCTCCAGCTCCTCCAGCCAGCCTCACCTGTGCGCTGCCCTCAGCTTCCCCCTCCCTGGGCTCGAATCCCGAGCCAGCCTGGCACCCTACGGGGCCTCAGAAACCATGAGTGACAGAACTAGAAGGGCAGGACGGACCCGTCTGCGCCTCTTCTCTCCTCCCTCTCCGGTCGCTCCCGCGCCTTCCTCTGGACCACACATCAACTCCTATTTGCCCCCAGGACCCCGGGCATCCTGCACAATTGGCAGGACCCTGTTGCCAAGCATTCAGTGGGCACAGTGGGGTAGGATCTCAGGGGCAACAGCAGCTCACACTCAGCCTTGGTGAGCCTGGGCTCTGCCTGCCTGCAATGGGCACTGCTTGTGGGGCATCTCTGACCTCACCACAGCCCCGGCAGGAGAAGCCTACAGCCAAACTATTTTACAAATGAGGAAAGCAAGGCACAGAGCTGGGGTCTGGGCCCTTGTCCTGGGGCTGTGTCCCAGCCTGTGGGCTGCTGGTGAGTAACCAGCCAAAACTAGACCCAGGCAGGCGGGTCCAGCTGCCCTGCCTGACCACACCCAGCAAGGCAGAGGTTAAGGAGGAAACCTGTCCGCCGGTTCCAAAAGAAGAGCAGTGTCACCAAAGGACAAGGCACACAGCGACACTGGAGGCAAAGAGGGAAAGGAAAAGCCGAGCGTCAGCGCTGCCAAGTGGCTCCAGAGCCACCATTACTGTGACCCTTCCCATCCCTGCAGCCTGCCAGGCATTACGCTCTGCCAGTGCACAGAGGAGAAAGCCAAAGCTCTGAATCACACATAAAATCGTGCATGTGCCCAGAGGCCCACGAGATTTGGTTGGGACCACAGCTGCTCCAGACCCCTGAGGAGAGCCAGGAGGACTCGGGACTGGAGAACACTGGCTTCCTTTTCACATTGCTGGCTCACGTGGCCACCCCACGTGCAGACCTGCCACAGGAAGTCCTACATGCAGTCAAAATATTGACACAGGTGGGGCACCCACAAGCCCGGAAGTCAAGCTGCTGCGGAGCCAGCGTAGAGTACCTGTGGCCCCAAGGCTCCTGGGAGAGAGGGTAATGGGGTCAATGCATAACAGGCACTTGGAGAGCTTCTACTTGCCGTCTGGACCAGGCCATGCTGCCACACGAGGCTGTTTCCATCCACCCCCAATGCAACACCTGGGCCCCCATAGTGTGTGTGCATGTTTAGGGGGATGTGGAGGGGGCAAGAGCAAGAGCCAGATGCCAGGCCCAGCTCTGCACTCACAGCTGTGTGACCCTGGCAGGTGAAGGACCCTCTCTGAGCCTCATGGCTGCTTCTGTGGAACCTGGGTTGATCTCTCCTAGGCCCTGAATCAGCTGAGGGGGTGATAAAAACACAGTAGCAGTGGCATGGGTGATGAGGCAGCAGTAGTCACAATCATAAAGACACTTATGATCTGGACATTCACAATAGCAGCCTCTATCATTACAGGGCACCTGGGAAGGCACTGTCCTGTCCTCATGCATGTGCTGTTCTGCCCCTTCCTCTACAGCAGGTGAAGACTCATCCACCCTATCTGACGAGGGACAGAAGAGAGACAAATGTGTGCATGGCAACTTCTCACCCGCATCCCTTTCCTGAAGAAACTCCCACTCACAGGGCAGGAAGCCACTGGGGGCATGGCATCTGCGCCCCCCCAATACCCTGGACAGCTGGGCAGCTGGCTGGGTTCTCAGGTTCACCTCGGAGAGCGACGGGATGTGGCCTGGTGAGTGGGCAACAGATCCGCGGCCCTTGGATGGAGTCCGTGTAGCAGGCTCCTTCTTGCAGGTTGTCCAGGTTCCCTCACCTGCCAGTAGTTGGGGGCTGAAAGAAAGAGAGAGAGAGAGGAAGAAGGAGAAAGGGAAAGAAAAGGAGAAGAAAAGAAAAGGAGGGAGAGAAAGACAGAAAAAGCCTGGGGATATAGCTCAGTGTGAAGGCCTTGGGTTCAGTGGTTCAGTCCCCAGTACCGCACACACACACACACACACACAAAACTACTGCAGACTTAAGACAAGACACATGTCACATGGACAGTCACGATAAAGAAAGTTCACGTACAGGTAAAACTCCTCTGATGACATCAGGGGACCAGGCCCCTGGCAACCCTATGAAGGCCGAAAAGCAGTACACTGTTCTTCTCTTTGTGGGGTCAGCCTCGAATTCCTACTCTTCACAGCTTTCCCCTTTGTGCTCGTATAAGAATGAAAGCCTTTTTCCTACATCAGGGTGCTTCTGTCTGAGTCTTCTGATAGCGCAAGAACCCACAGAGAAACAAAGCAAAACAATAACAAAAAAAAACACTGAGTTGGTAACAACCTTGGGCTCACCTGCCAGGAAGGAGAGCACCCTTCATCCCTGCATCCCTTCAAGTACCAGGTTAGGTCCCAGGCACCCATGGGTGGCTCACTCTCTTCCCCTAGCTTCCAGGAGCTCACAGATCACAGGAAGTACAGCTTACATTTGCCCTTAACAGTTCCCCCAGCCAGGGCTCAGAGCTGAAGAGGGGCAG
This sequence comes from Dinomys branickii, assembly GCA_004027595.1. Lineage (NCBI taxonomy): Eukaryota > Metazoa > Chordata > Mammalia > Rodentia > Dinomyidae > Dinomys > Dinomys branickii. The sequence goes on along the minus strand of PVLD010013330.1, from coordinate 36,638 downwards.
GCAAGTGTAACAGAAAGCTTAGTAGTGTCCTTTGGGTCAAGGCTCAGGGAAGCCTGGCTGAAGAGGGACAGAGACGGCCAGGTGGCAGGTGGAAGAAGCCCTTCCAGGAGGCAGGAACAGAACGTACACAGAAACAGAGGCACAAAAGGAGAACAGTGGAGAGTCGCATGGCCACAGGTCTGAGAGATATCACAGATGTGCTTGTGGGACTGGGCGTAGGTCCTAAATACACCTCTAAAGCCACCTAACAAGAAGGTGACCAGGTCAAAGCTGGGGGTATGACTCAGTGGTAGACAGTTTACCTAGCCTGGGGAGACCCTGGGTTCCATCACCTGCACTGCAAAAAAACTAAACGAAACTAATAAAGGAGAAGAAAAAAAGGACAGAAAAAGAAAAAGAAAGGTCAAAGTAGCAAGGCAGAATCTACTGGGAACACCAAGGAATCAGTAACATACAGAAGTCTGCCTTTTCTCTGCCTGTTTCTTGGGAAGGACCCCAAAAGATCATCTACAAACCACACGGCCGGACATCCTGTCCACTGCCTCTCAGTTACACAGAGCCACACCTACTACAACGTGTGATGACCACACAGTGCTAACAGTCAAAACCAAAAATGATCATGGAGCAAAGATGCACCTGGACCTCCACCAGCCCTGCAAGGCTTCCTAAGGCCTCTTTGCAAGTGTGTGTCTGAGTGTCTGGAACCTGGGGGAGGAGGCATGGACGACGTCCCCAGCCCAGCGGGGAATCTCCCCAGCTCTCCAGCTTCCTTCCTTTTGTTCACGACTGTGTCACTCCCAGCCACCCTGGAAAAGACTGTGGGCTGACCCACTTTGAGACACCTCTTCGTACACTTTTTCCACCCCGTTGCTCAAAGATCAAGGTTCTAAAGTTAGCCCTGTCTGGCTGCACCCAGCATGGCTTTCTATTCAGAGCTGGATGGCCCAGGGTGGGGGACAGGGCTGTTTCCAGCAATACACATGCGTCTTCTGCCTGGCTCAGCAGAGCTCACCCTAACAGCCCTGGTAAGTCTTGCACTTGAGCCAAGACCAAAGGGCCAGCAGAGGAGGCTGGGGTCTCTGTCAACGAGCAGACGCCCTGGTCATGGGGCTGCGCCAGTTGTTCTGGAGGAACCTAGCTGTGAGCACCACCGGAACAGGGGCCAGGGGAGACCTGAGAGTGCCACAGCGCCTTAGGTGACAGTCCAAAAGGACAAGTAGCTGGCTGACTAGAGCCTGGTGCCCTCAGAGCCAAAGTCACAGTTGGGCCAGGCAAGCCTGCTGGCTGCACTCAGGGGGAAACCCTCCTGCCACCTCAGGCCACATTAGCCCTATGGCCAGCAATCCTCCCGTGCAGGCCCGGCGTGGCAGCAGAGGATGTCTTCTGGCCCAGAAATGTTGGTTCAGAGCCCAGTGGGTGTGTGGCCATGCCTAGAGCCAGGGTTCTCAGCCAGATGGGAACAAGGATCTCAGACAGCCTGGCTTATCCTAATTCCCCTGCCCATTGACACACACACACACACACACACACACACACACACACACACACACACACTTTCCTTTGGCACAAGCCCTAGCAGACAATCCAGGTCTCCTTCAGGGGACCCAGGTCCACCTGCTCACCTCACACACACAACCTCCCTTGTCTCCTGGGCTCTGAGCCGCCCTCCCCTCCCCCAGAAAACCCACCTGAAGCCAGGCACGGCGTTCACACCTGTAATCCCAGCACTGTAGGAGAACGAAGCAAGGAAAGAGCAAGCTCAGACCCGGCCTCAGCCCGTTAGCAAGTTAGGGAGACCCTAGCTCCAAGATAAAACAGTAATAAATCTTTAAAAGGCGGGGGATGTAGCCCAGTGCAAAGGCCCTGGGTTCCACCTCCAGTAACACACACACACACACACACACACACACACACACGAGGAAGAGGAAGCCAAGGAGAAGGGGGGAGCAGGAGCATGGGCAGAAAGCCCACACGGCCTTGGAAGCCACATTCCCCCCTCACACACCCGCCGCCATCTCCTCTCCTGCACTCTTGCAGTGAGCGACACTACCAACTGAACCCTAGTTTTCCTGTTTCTCTTCAGATATCCAATCTCACCTTGCTAACCCAGCACCAGTTACAGCCGGGCAGGGTAATGTCCCACACAGGGCCACCTCAGGCAGGAATTAGTGAATTGAGACTGGGTATGACCTCAGGGAAGGGCCTCACTTTTTTTTGGTACTGGGAATCGAACTAGGGACCTCGCGCTTGCCAGGCAGGCACCGTGTCGCTGAGCCACATCCCTGGCCCCAGGGCCTCACTTTACAGATGGAGAAAGCAGGTACAGGTGAGCAGGGTCCTGGGCTGGCCCTCAGCATCCCCAGGGACAGCTTCCCCAGTACTCAGAAGAGAGGAGCAGGTTGTGGGCTACAATCTCAAACAGAGGTGGTGCGCAGGGGAGGGGGCAGCAGGCAGAGTGAGGAGTGACAGGCGGTGTGGTGGGTGTGCTCTTCATCCCAGCCTACCTCCTCTCCCTCACGGCCACCTCCTCCCTCCTCCAGAAGGGAAGGCACGCCTCCGCTTACCCACAGCGCCACCTACTGTCCATGCCCTGAAGCTCCCTCCAAAAGCGCTGCTGCCAGCCCAATGGCACCCCAAGTGCCACTGGGGCCAGGGCCTCGTTGTGGAATCCCTGCCAGCCTAGAAGTCATGGTTCAGGGAAGTGAGTGCCTCTCCTCTTCCCAGGAGAAACACCACCGCCTCTTCCCAAACCTGTTTCCCAGAAGAGGGCAACAACCAGACCTGTCGGCCCAGGACTGAAAGTTCCAGGATGCAGGCCTCTCAGCCACAACCAGGAACGCTCCAGTCAGCAGCAAGGTGGCTGTCCTGATGCAGACACAGGGCCCACCCCTGCCAAGGGCATCGTCTGCAAGGCCAAGGCCAGGGAGCTCTGCCCTGGTGTGAGAGTGAGGGCCAGACAGTGGGCAACCAAGTCACCCTGGCAAGCTCCTGCAGCCCCAGACCACATCTCCTCAGATGGGAGGAGATGGGCTGCAAAGAGAGGGGCTGTACTGACCCTGGGGAGTGGCCTCTCTCACAAGCGCAGAGCCAGGAGCAGTGAGCGGGCTGGAAGGGACCTCTCCCGGCATACTCCAAAGCATCCCACACCTACAGGATGTATACAGCTGTGGTCACAGCAGAACTCTTAACAGCACCCCTTTCACACCTCCCCAACATCCCAGATGGGAGGTAAATTACATAGTGGGCCACCCCCACAGAGACCACCGTGGTACCTACCCCCAGGCTGTCAGCTTTGATGTGGGTTACAAGCAATCTGTCCCCAATCAACAGAGACAGCAAAGCATGCGCACAATTTACTCTTAAAAACAGCAGGCGCCCTCACGGCCACCGGCCACCGCTGCACCCTGGTGCTGGCCCTGCAGCTTCTGGCCTGGGGCGGGGATGAGGCTGGAGCCACACAGAGAGTCTCGTCTCTGGTGATGCAAGTCTGTGCCTGCTACAGACTCCACTGTGTCTACTCCCCAGAGCATCTTTTCTTCCACAAAGTCAGGTATGTGTGCCAGAACGTTCCACAGGGCAAGGGGCGTCAGCCACGGGACACAGCACACGAAGCTGGTAAACACCCAGTCAGTATGTGTCCTTGAAACCCACTTCGCCCAGGCACCGCACTGGGTGTGGGCTCAGAGGCAGGCTGGTGCTGAGTCCTCCGCTGCTCCCAGGGTGCAGCGCATGCCGGGAACACGAGGGTGCTTCAGGATGCTCCGAGGCAAGGGAGATGAGCACACGGTGGCACAGCACAGAGCTGTGCTAAGGGATGCATGAGACACGCGTGGGCCCTCAGCCACCTGTCCGCTACGGCACACGGGGACGTCTGGCAATGTCTAGAAATGGCACTACTGACCCCTGGCAGATAGGGCGGCAACACTGCAGGGCATCCGACAGTACATGGGGCAGCCTCAGCGTCTGCAGCACCTTCAAGAAGCCCGGGCCCGGAAGGACAGATCGCTGGGAAGGGCTGGGCCCCGGAGCACACCTGCCAGGTGGGCCTTCCCGGCCAGGCAAAGAGGAACAGCTCCTCCAGATGGAGCCTGAGTGGCAAGTGCTGGAGTGCCACCGTGGCAGGCAGAGGCAAGCAGGGAGCCTGGTTGCTATTGCTGCACCATGGACCTGGCCCGTGGATCCAGGGTCCAAAGTCAAGAGGGACCACCTACTGACAAAGTGGAGCCCGTGAAGGTAGAGACCAAGGCATGGGGTTAGGGGATCACAGCTTCACACTGGCGCTGGAGAGGTGGCCTCCCTCACGCAGCCAGGAAAGAGCACATCAAGAAGTCTCGGTTCCTTCCAGGGGTCTGCACAGGGCGTCACTCAGAAGTTGCTTGCAGGGCTGGGCTCAGGCTCCTGGAATCTCGAGAGCATTGTGGGCCACAGACGGAGACCAAGGCTCATGGCTTCGCTAGCATCTTGACCTTTTCCTCCCCGCTGTTATCCCATTTCCTTTACACACATATACATGCTCTGCAAGGTCAGACTGTCCACTGGCTTTCCAAGGATATGCACAGTGATGCCTGGCACGCAGCAGCCCTTGACAGCTAACACGAGTGCCAGGCAGCGGAAGAGAAGAGCACAAGAGCACAGGGGGGCCAGAACGAAGCAAGGGAGCCTGAGAGGCCGACGTCAGGCACAGAAGGGCCACCACGAGAAACCCCCCAAGGTCCAACTAGAGAGGGCTGGGAAGAGCCCCTCGAGGCCTCAGGGCCGTGGGCTCTGTGGGGCACTGGACACGCCAAGGGGACAGCCCACGCAGTCCACGGCTGTGCAAGACTTTCTCCAGTAATAGTCCCAGAGTGGTGTGCAGAGCCAGACACCTGGTCCCCAGCCAGACTCAGCCCAGGCTGGGCCTCGCCAGCCCCCATCACCCTGAACTTTTCCAGGACCACATACAGCCACCTCTCCACCTGGCATCCCCCAGACATCACTGATCTGCCATGAGCTAAACTGAGCCCCGTCCCCCACACCCCTCACCTCCTCCAGGGCCCCACTTCACCCAGGCGCCAGGCCCTCCCACCGGTCACTCAGGCCCGCACCGCAGAGTTGGCCGTGGCACTGGGGTTTCAGTCCTACCAGACTCTCCCTGACCATTCCTCCAACCTCCACGGCTCCACGCTGGTGCCAGCCGCCACCAGGCCTCAGCTGCTGGGCTGCTCACCAGGTTACTGGAATTGTGAGCCCGAAACACCTCTTTACTCTATGAGGTACCCAACCTTGGGTATCTTGTGACAGCAGCCCCAAATGGGCTAATACACCCTTCCAGCCCCATTTTCCAAGGGGGGTAATAGAGTATTTGCATGAAGACTCAGCGACATACCGCGTGAAAAACACCCTGCACAATGTCTAACCACATAAGTCCTGCCCAATATTGGTAGTTCTTAAAATTTAACAACCATTCTGCAAGTGTCTTCACAGGCACGGCCTGCCTCCTCACTGCTCATGCTGGCATTTCTCTTCCCAGCATGTTGCGGAGCCCACCCCGGCTTCGCCTGCCTCCAGACCTGCGGTGGCTCCCCCAGGGGCAGCCCACTGAACCACAGCGTGTTGTCCCTTTCCTTGTTTTGAAAAGACTCTGCAGGGCTCACTCTTTCCCACTAATGACCACAAGCTGTTTCAATGCATACTTTTTTTCAAAATGAAGCAAATCAAAAACTTATGGCCAAGAAAAAATACTGCTTATGCCAAACACAGATGCAAGATGCCTATCTCCAAATCTTACTGCATCTGTGCATCTAAAGCCTCAGCTGTTCTGGACATCTTGATAGGCCATGATGCAGCTTCAACATGAAGTATGCAAAAGTTCACTGTTGGAAGGACCGTCAGGAAACCACCAAGAGAGGCTTGTGCATGAACAAAAGTGTCCCCAGGACCACAGTGCATGGGCCAGCATGGCCCATGGTACTGAGAGACCTGTGTGCTCGTGAATTGTTGGGTCAGGCCAGCAGGGAGCCAGAGGGTAAAGATTCCAGCCAGCTGTGGGAGCTCCCTGCAGGCAACACCTGTGGCCAGGAAAGGGCATGTACACCCCCAACATCCCCACTAGTTAGAACTACAATGGTCTATTAGCTGGGATCAATAGCCTTTCTTTCTTTTTGGGGTGGGTTATTGTTTGCTTTTTGTTTGTTTTTTGAGACGGGGCTTACTATGTAGTTCAGGCCGGCCTTGAACTGACTACATAGCCTAGGCTGACCTCCTACTCACAGCAATCCTGCCTCAGCCTCCCAAGTGCTGGGATTATAGGCATGCGCCACCATGCCCGGCTCAACAGCTTTTCTAATACCCTGCATTCTTTTCCTGTGGCTGCTATAACAAATTACCACACACTCAGTGGCCTAGAACCACAGACATGTAGTCCCACAGTTACAGCAGCCAGAGCCTGGAGTCAGCATCTTTGCCCACAGTGTCCGCACCTCGGGTGCCGGCTCTGCTCACGCAGGGAGGGTGAGGGGAGCAGAGGCAAGGCCGAGGGCATCAGGCCCACTGGCGCCCACCCTGGCTAGTGAGACGGAGTCAGAGCAGGGCCAGCTCTGGCCGAGGCCTCTTGGGAACAGGTCCACATATTCAGCAAGGACAGCTCATTCAAGAAGGGGCTGCTGTGAAGTGAACTGCCCGCCCTCGCCCCCGCCCCCACCACCCTCATCAGATGGAGAAAAGCCCGGAGTCATAAACCAGATGAAAACATGTTCTGTTCTGCCCTGGGACCAAGGGCTCACATTAAATGAAAACAGACAGGAACAGTGTGCTGCTGACACAGATCTTGGCCTTCCGCAGATTAGCCTCAAGGGCAATCACCGGGTGTCCGAGGCTCTGCATCAGCAAGCCCCAGTGCACTGAGCCCCGGGACTGCTCCATACCTCGGGGGGGTGCAGCAAAGAGCCCTGGCAAACAGCCCAAGACCACCGTCTACAGATACCCACAGGAGAGGGCCTGGAGACCCAAGCACTTTGTCTGAAATCTTGATGGGGCAGAGGGTGTCTCAGAGCAAAGCTGCACAGGAGCTGATGGCCTGGCCCTTCTCTAACCCTCCTCCAAGGGCTAGAGCCCACTGCCCACCATGAAGCCCTGGGCCTCCATGTGTCCCCTGCGTCCAGACTGAGGTAGTACCTGTCTGTCCTTGGACTCAGGCCCCCTTGGCCTCTTCCTGCCACCCAGCAGCGCCCAAGCTCCTTTGCGGAAGGCCCCGTGCAGACAAAGAACAATGCATAGCAGGCGCAGGGGTTTCACAAGAGAATGACTTACATGTGACAGGGCAACAGGGAAGAGAACCCCACATGCCAGGCAATCGGCTTCATGAACAAAAGGCTCCCCATGAGAGGGCCCGGTACTGAGAGTCCATACCCTCAGGTAGCCTTCCTCTCAGGCTCCAGTGACACCAGGAGCACCAACCCCACCACCGAGACCACCCAACACCAGCCAGGGCAGCCTGCTGGTGGAGCAGGGACTTCCGCAGTGTGCCTTGTGCCTTCGTGGAAGCAAGAAAGGAGGTGGTGATGGGTGCAAGAGGGCAGGGCAGAGCGGAGAATCCACCCGGCCATCTGTCTGGACACCTGCAAGTCCCCCAGGCCAGGTTCACCCGCTGTGTCAGGTGCAAGAGCACTCACCACATTCCAGAAGAACGGGTTGAAAGCAATGGTGAGGACGGCCGCCACGAAGCTGGGATCCGAAAGGTTCACGTAGTGTAGTAGCCAGGTCATGACGCACAGGTCTGCCTGCAAGGAGGAGCACGTCAGCGGGAGGCCACCCAGTGCCGCCAGCAGACAGGCAGGGCTGGGCCCCAAACATGGAGACAAAGCTACGCCCCAGGAACATGCCAGGAGACCCAGAGACATCCACATTCAGCCAAAGTTACCACACTGCAGTCACAAAATGGAGATGAAAAGCAAACTCAGTCAGCTGTGTCGCACCCTGGCCAGAGGGCGGCTGGGCTGGCCGCTGCAGAGGCGGCACGGCACTGGATAAGGGGCTCGGCAACTCTGAAGATGGGCATCTTGTACCCTCCAAGGGAAGCGACACCAGGCCTGGCACGACTGGGGCCCTACAGGACGAGGGCCTCAGAGGCCAAGGAAAACTCAGGAGGCCAAAGCACATGTGAAGACATACTTGGCCTCACCAAAAATCAGGTAAAAGCAAATTGTAACAACAGTGGTGCACGTCTTCTCACCAAAATGTAACAAGGGACCATCTGGAGTGTCGCTGAGGGTGTGGGCAGGGTCTAGCAAGCGGAAAAAGGGTGCTGTCAGGTCTGCACAGCCCAGTGACCCCCCCATATCACACACGAGCACATGCACCCCTGCTTCTCCCAGCCTGCAGCAAAACGGTCAGGAACAATCAGAAACCACGGTGGACCAAGGTGAGGCTCACTGATAGAAGCTTGCCGAGGATACATATATTATTACTTATTATATGTAAATTATATATTATATATAAATTATATATAACATACTATGTTATATGTAATATATATTATATAATTATATATATTATATATAAAAACAACCTAGATGCCATCAACAGACAAATAGAGAAACAACACGGCCCATGTATAAAGTATCAAAGGCACAGAAATTTAAAAAGCTAGATCAAAAACAAAGCTAGATCCATGATGGGCATGGTGGCACAAACCTACAATCCCAGCACTCAGGAGGCAGAGGCAAGAGGTTTGCAGTGAGTTCAAGGCTAGCCTAAAATACATAAGATGACTCTGTCTCAAAAAACAAAATAAAGGCCAGGGATATAGCTCAGTGGCTCAGCACCTACCCGGCAAGCACAAGGTCCTGAGGTCAATTCCCACTACTCTCCCCAAAAAAGCTGCTTCCACATGCAGTAATACACATGTTCACTACAACATTCTCAAAAACATAAAGTCAAATAAAATAATAAACTGCAGCACTCAGGGCACAGACATAAAGTTGAGAAACATAAAACAACACAGTATTAAATCTAAATATCCTTTCTCTATATGTGCTTCAAAACAGGTGAGAGCTGGGGATATAGCTCAGTGGAATAAGTGCTTGCCTAGCAAGCGCAGGGTCCTGAGTTCGATCCCCAGTACCGTACCGCAAAAAACAGGTGAGAGCGCAGGTGAAGCAGCAATCTCTATAAGCCCAACTATTCAGAAAGCTGAGGCAAGAGGATGCCAAGTTCAAGACCAGCCTGGGGCTAAGCATGGTGGCACACACCTGTAATCCCAGCACTCAGGAGACTGAGGCAGAAGAATCACCGCACATTTGAAGCCAACCCGGGCTACAAAGTAAGTTCAAGGCCTGAACTACATGGCAAAACCCTGTCTCAGAAAAAAAAAAAAAAAACCAGCCTGGGCAACTGAACAAGACCCCGTCTGTCTCAAAATTTTTAAACTATATTGTTAGTTTTGTTTTTTGTGTTTTTTTTTGAGACAGGGTCTGACTGCGTAGTTCAGGCTAGCTTTGGACTCGTTATGTAGCCCAGGCGGTCCTGGAACTCATGGTGATCCCCCTGCCTCAGCCTCCCCAGTGCTGAACTTACAAGCATAAGTCACTGGCCCAGCCAGCTACAGTGAAAGTTTTATTTTTATTTTTATTTTTTTTATTTTTTGGTGGTACTGGGGATCGAACTCAGGACCCTGTGCTTGCTAGGCAGGCGCTTATTCCACTGAGCTATATCCCTAGCCCTACAATGAAAGTTTTAAAAAGGGATGAGACTGTAGCTCAGTGGTAGAGTCCTTGCCCAGCATGCACAGGCCCTGGGTTCAATACCTCACACTCAAAAAGATGAAAATGTGATGTGCTGAACTCATGACCCTGCTCCCTCTGAAGCAGGGTTTCTCAGCCTCAGCTCTGCTGACACTTGGGCCAGATGGTTCCACTTTGGGGCTGTGCATCCCAAGACATCTGGCAGCCCCACTAGCCTCCACCTACTGGATGGCAATACCTCCTCCCAGTGTGACAGCTAGGCAATGTCTCCAGACATTTCTGAAAGTCCCCCAAGAGCAAAACCCCACACAGCGAGGCCCTGTGATCTAGGTACAAGAAGATGAATTGACAGGACAGTTACAACATGGCTTTCTTTCTTTAAAAAAGATGAGGCAACTCTTTTTTTTTTTTTTGAGACAAGGTCTTGCTATGTAGTTTAGGCTGGGCTTGAACTCACTATGTTGCCCAGGCTGGCCTCAGACTTGCAGTGATCCTCCTGCCTCAGCTTCCTGAGGGCTGCGATTATAGACGTGCACCACCATACCCAGCCACCTCCGACATTTTGGGTGGTGAGTCCTTGCACTCTTCTGAAAACTTTTCCTTCTCTTTTGTTTTAGAAAAAACTTGAGGCCAGGCACTTTGGCATGGGCCTGTAATCCTAGGATTCTTGGAGATTGAGGCAACAGGATCTCAATTTTGAGCCCAGCCTGGTCAATTTAGCAACTAACTGAGATCTTGTCTCGAAATTTTTTCAACACTTTTAAAAGGGCTGTGAAGATCCTCGGTTCAAGCCTTACTTAGTACAATGAAAAACATAAAAAAGGAAAGAAAATAGCAGATGTCGCTCCACAAACAATTCTAAGTAGAAAGCACAGTAAAAGGTGTCATAAGGGTTATGTCCATCACTGCGGTGACCTTTTCCAAGGTCTGCTGTGATGGGGTGTTTTGCTTTGTTTCACTTCGAGGTATAATAAATTCTTTGAAAAGTGCTTTATCTCCCACTTTTCCAGGTGGGTGAGGAGAAAATGTCACTCTGCCTTGCCAGTACTCCACTGCCCCCAGCGCTGACAGCCCTGGAGGATTAGCAGCAGCCTGGCCCCAATCCTTGCTTCATCAAGCACCGGCTTCCTGGCAAAGCTCTGCCTGCCACTCAAACAGCACTGCCGAGAACCGGTGGGAATGCTCTAGGAGGTCGCCAGGGACTCGGGGTCGACATGAAGGCATCTTCCATTGTGGCCTCCTCGCTTCTCAGGTAAATGTTCACCCCGACATGGGGCCAAGGGTGGAGCTAAGTAGCTATCAGAAGCTCAGACACAGTATACAGTGCCCCCCCTTGTCCATGAGGCCTGCCCCCAAGACCCACAAGTGCAGTGACATGCACAGCACCCACTCAGGAAAAGGCAGGGGAGTGAGCCATTACAAGCAGGGTCTTGCCCAGGGCTGGCCATAGCACTGGGCACCACATGGGCACCCAACGGGCCCTCCAGACCCCCAGAGCTGCTTAGCCCCTGGACCAGCACAGCAGGGCTCCCCCACTGGCCCCTCAGCAGTGCAGGGTTAGGGCAGGAAGCACCATGTGGGCCAGGGCCACAGCACTCCCGAGAGACACCTGCCCCACAGGAAGGACGGGACAGAGGCCAGCTAAGCAGAGAACCAGCTTTTCTTCTGGGTAACATTTATTAAACAGCCTCTGACTGCAAGGCCCTGCACCCTGACAACTGCGGGCAGGCAGAGGCGTGGGGGTGGGGGCACTGGCCTGGGACCAAGGCCCTGACTTTGCGTGGTCACTTCACTAGCACGGACAGCAGCCCCTCAGCTGGTAGGGAGCCCTCGTTCCTCCCACTTCTCTCCTATCACCACAGCCACAGCCTCACCTTGCACCCGCCACTGCCCCACCCTGCCTGGGTCTCCTGTCCAATCAGCCGACCTGTCTCCCCGCCTCAGAAGGCGCCACCCGGCCCGTCTCCAGCCTCCTAGTTCCAGGCACAGCAAACGTCCCTGATGGGGCCTCACCGCCCACCAGCCACCCTCACCCTCAGCCTCCTGATCTATACAGGGAGCGCCAGCCCCAGCACACGCTGGCAGAGTGAGCCACATGCACTCACAGGCAGATGTCCACAGCTGGCCGGCCCTTCACCTGCCACCCCAACCATTCACACAGGCCCTTTTACAGGGCACATGCCTGTCACATGCTTGGTCCCTCTGCACCCCACTAGCAAACCCCTATTAACCCCTTCAAGTATTCCAAGGCCTCCCGCTAAGGTACTCATTGCATCCCTAACTGTGCCCCTATTGTAATTATTTGATTTATTATCCCTGTTTCTGTAGCAGTTCCTCAGGCTGGAGACTAATTTTTTTAACCTCTGTGCCTCCAGTACCCACCTCCCTGCCAACACAGAGTAAATGCTTGCTGAGTGAGTGGTGCGGCTAACTTCACCACCAGCGCAGATCCAGGGCTGATGCTTGCCTCTGAGGGGCTCTGCAGCCCAGCCCCCTGCGGTCTCCTCCAGTCTGGCTCTAGAAGGGGCACAAAACTGCCAGAACAGCCCCTGTGGGATTCTGTGGGCAAGTGGGCAGCCAGGCAGCCTGGGGTGATTAATGGAGTCCTCTGGACAAAGGGACATGGGCCCTTGTGACAGTTTTGAGACCACAGGGAGGGAAGCTTGTTCGGGCAGCCTGAAGTTCCTGGTTGGGGCCCATGTGTCCCTAGGTGTGCACCCGGAGGACGCAGGGCCAGGCCAAGCTAATGCACTGAATGTCACTCCCCACATACCCTGCAGGCAACATAATCGCTGTCTGTCTCTGAGCCAGCGCTCCCCGTATTCTGGGCCCGCAGCTCCCCATGAGGGGCAACTGGGGGCTGGGGTGTGACGCAGTAGCAGAGCACATGCTTTGCACGTACCAGGTGCTACAGGTCCCATCACAGTATAGCAAAGGAAAAGAAGAAAGTCCTCGTGGGAGTTCACGGGGCAACTCTGCACAGCCCCGTGACACCCCCACACCACACAGGAGCACATGGGGCTTGATTGTTACCCAGAACACCCTTCAAGGAGCGCTCTGCACTCGCGGCCTCGCTCCACCCTGGAATTCTCCAGCCCTCTGCTCTCCTGAGGAGCCAACGTCAATGTGAAGGAGACTTCTCCCCACAGGGGGGGTCTGCAGGGGGCCAGTCACATCTCACTGAGCAGAAAGATGTGAGACAGATGTTGCCATCCTCCTCATTTCACAGAGAACTAGTCTGCGGGAAGCAGCTGCCCCGGGGGTTAGTGCAGGGTTCCCATCAGTGCTGTCTCCCCAGAGGATGCTCAGGGCCCTCCTGCTCCTGATGCTGGTAAACTGTGCCAGGCTCCAGCCGGGCACACAGCACTGGCGGTGCAGCAGCTTCTCAGGCAAGAGAAGTGTGCCCTGCATGGGGACCACCAGCCCAGCTGCTCCAGGACTGCCCTCAGTCCCACAGCTAGCCTGTGCCTCAGGCATTGGGCCCCTGGGCCCTGGGGTTTGTTGGGGCTGATGCTAAACCACAGAACTGGGACAGACTCACCCAAGGCAAAGAGGACAGACGGGACATGCACGGCAGGACAGACTCCATCCAGCTAGGGGAAAGGGCACAGGGAGAAAGGCATGGAGACGCAGAGCTGAGGGCTGGGCATGGCCCCAGGCTGGGAGGCTTCAGCCCAGCGGGGCCTGGGGAACAAGGCAAGGTCAGAACCTGACAGGAGGGGAAGAGAGCATCTTCCAGACCCACTCGTGCGCCACACCCGCTACAAGAACTCTCCCCTACTTCCTGACGGGCCCTGGGCAGAGCACTCCTGCTTGAACTCTCTACGAGAGCCGTAAAGTCTTCCACCAAACGGTGCGCGCTCCAGGGAAGGAGGCCTGACTTGCTCTATGGAGACCAAAGACCACAAGGACCAGGACGAGGTGTCATTAACGCCAGTTACCAGGGTCAGCAGTGCTTTAGCTCTTGCAACCCACAACCCACCTTAAGAGAAAAGTCCTACTGTTTTGCAGTCCTATTCATACTGCAGATAAGACAGCCAGTGGCTTAGAGCAGCCTCAGACCCAACCAGGGAGGGTAGAGGCAGCTCTGGCCAACCCTCAGAGCCCAGGAGCAGACCTGGCCCTGTCCCAGGGGATAAGGACAGAAGTTTGTGTTTCTGGGTCCTGAATACCCCCAAGGAGACAGGAAGTGAGCCAGAAAAAATATCTTTCACTTCAGAATCTGAGAGCTGAGGTGAAGAAGAGAGGCTGAGGCGTTCAAAGATTTAACCAACTCTTAGGTATGGAGGTACATGCCTGTAATTCCAGAACTTGGGAGGCTGAGGCAGGAGGATTACACCCAGTTCAAAGCCAGCCTCGGCTTCATAGTGAGTTCAAGGCCAGCCTGGACTACATAGCAAGACCCTGTCTCAAAAAAAAAAGAGATGAACCAACTAACATAGCTGAACTCAGAAGTAACTGACGTCTACCCAGGTCTCGCAATTACAGTGGAGCCAAACTGATCAGACTGGAATATGGCTCCCCTGCCCTTCCTCCCTCCAGGTCCCCACGCCCAGGTCAGCCTGCCTCTGGCAGGAAGAAAAAAATCCATCTGGTACCCTGGGTCACCTTGAGAACTTACGTTGCCTGGAGAAGGGCCTGCTTAGCAGGGAGGAATGACTAATGACTCGGAGTAGAACCCAGGCACAGAGGGGCACCTTCCTGGCTCCCAGTACCCGCCCAAGACAAAAGAAGGTCCCTCCCTGATTGCCACAGGGACCCTAAGCGCAGGCCTCCATCCTGAAAATGGACGTGCATGGAAAAGAACCAAAGCCCGTGTCAGAGTGAGGAGGGCAGGGGGACCCCGGGCTCCGCCCCCCCAGCACCCTCGGCCACCTCTGCATGCCCGTGGGCACCGCAACTGAGAGTAGCCCCTACCCCCGGCCTAACCTCATCCAAGGGTCAGAAGTCCTGGCTCTCTGCCACCCAGGAACTGTAAGAATGGACTGCCCTCCGGGTCACAGGCAGCAGAGGAGTGAAGGGCTGACCAGAAGGAGCCACCTACCAGAGTCCGGAGGAAACGTCAGCTGAGCCCGGATGACTCAGGTCACCTGGGTCACTGATGAATGGGCTCTGCAACTGCAGGACAGCGATAGCCCGACGGGTGGGTCCGGAAGAGGCTCATAGCAGTTTCACCTCACCCGGGGCCCGGGGTCTGTTCAGAGCAATGTCCTCTTGTTAGCGAATGATTTGCAGCAGGTCAACAGCGCCCGGGTACATTGTGACATTCAAACAAACAACAGGGGCCTGAGAGAGTCAAAGTCGCATCGATTCCATGCAAAGGACTGACCATTGTTGCACTAATGTGCACATCAAAGGATGGAGGAACAGGATGAGGGCTGTCCAGAGCAGGGAGGGGGACACAGGTAGGTCGCATTATCATGCAAAATGTGCTCTAGAGTCACAGCCCTTGGCCTTTCCTGGGCTGCCGAGGTGCCCGGTGTTGCCCACTCGGACAGCGTCTGTGCATCTGCGAACTACAGTGCAGAGAACTATGCCTGGCAGAGCCATGAGGATAGTGTGTCCGAGTCTTTGTCCTCTGCATTATGCCCTGGTGGGAGGAAAGACGTGAGGTACTAAGGCAACCCCTTTACTTTTTTCTTCTACACTGGGGGCTACCTAGTGCCAAGGGAGGACTCAGCTTTGGCAGTCACTGATCTGGCCAAAGACCTGGGCTCCACCCAAGCCCAGTGGGGGACCATGTGCAAGCTGCCCACAACCAACCTGAGCCCAGGTCTCCCCCACTGAGACCACCCGCCCCAGGATGCATTCTGGATGGGGCGCGAACAGGTACGTGAGTGCGGGGCGTGCTGGTGCCAAGGCTGCTCCATCCGTTTTCTGTTTATCCACCTTAACTCACAGACGGAAACCTCGCCTGCCTCACTTTCTGGAGGAACCTCCTAGGAAGGCACCTGTCTTAAAGCAAGAGCCAGGGAGAGGACCCTGACCCGAGCTACATCAGCATGACACTGCAATTTGACAGCGAGCGAGCCCTGGACAGCCGGGACCACCTTACAGCAGGAGGGGAGCCTGCTAGAACCTCACAGTGCGCTGGTAACTCTAATGCACCAATTTGCTGTGCATAGCTCCTGAGCAGTCATTGCTCTGAGGTGTTTCTAATCCTACCTGTCTTAGTGGCTTCTCTCTCACTGCTGAGATGAAATACCCAACATCTCAGCTAAAAGGGAAAAGGTTTATTTAGCTGTTTGTAGAGGTTTCAGTCCATAATCGGCTGGCTGTAAGGCAGGGCGGCATGGCAGACAGGCATCCGCAGAGGAGAACAAGTTCATGGCAGGCAGAAGGCAGCAAAGCAACAAGGGACCACAGCTCCTTCCGCCCCTTACACCTTACTCAGTCTACTTAGGGCGGCCAGCAGTCACACCCTTAGTCCTAGTGCCTTTGATCCTAGCACTGCACCAAGAATCAGTTCCAGGATCACACACTCCAGATCCGGCTACCTCTGAAGAAGCCCCACCGTGATATGCCTGCATGAAGCTTTGGGGGGACATCTAGACACAAGCCATAATACCACCTAAAATAAAATGGCCTTAACATCATATTAAATTTTAAATATAAATTAAAAGTTCTAGGTAGCTCAGTGGTAAAGCACTAACCTAGCATGTGCAAGGCCCTGGATTTTAGCCTCAGCACTGCAAAATAAAGTAAAATTTAAAAAACAAAAAAACAAATGGTCACAGCTGGGTCCAAGCCCACAGATCCCTAACTCCTTTCAGGAAGGTGAGAGTCTTCACCCACCCAGTCTTCACTCAGAAGGTGTGTCCTGAGCATAGCATGGTAGCGCACCCCAATAATCCCAGCACTCAGAGACTCCTCCAGGGGGATTACCAGGAATGAGAGGCCAGCCTGGGCTACATAGTGAGGCCCTATCTCAAACAAACAAACAAAGGCATGTCCGGGCCAGGTGCAAACAGTGCTGATGGTTTAGGCGACCTCTCCTCAGCAGGGGTGCCAGTCCGCTGGGCGCCAGTCTGCTGTGGGATCTCAGGGTGGGGCCTGGTCCCTCTGCCGCAGGGCTGCTGCTCGGGCCGCTGCCTTGTGAACTTCAGTCCCCATTTCTGCTCTCACATCTCCGAGAGCCCAAGACAACCTACTAAGCTGTGGTACTGCATAAATACACTCATTTATTTATTTATTTTTAGATAAAGTCTCACTGTGTAGTCCAGGCTGGTCTTCAACTCGCTATGTAGTCCAGGCTGACCTTGAATTTGTGGCAACCCTCAGCCTTCCAAGTGCTGGGATGACAGGTGTGCACCACTGCACCTGGCTACTGTGTACATTTATCTAACACATATTACATGCTTAGTTCAGTAAGCCATCAGACTTCAGTGGAAACTTAGCCAGGTGCCAAGTTCTGGCACAGGACACTGATGCGACAGGCAGAATGATCACGAGACAGGCACCCCAGCAGGCAACTTTCTCATTGCTTTCCTACTTGTAAAATGGCAATGAGTGTAGCCCCACCGTAGTCATCACAGAACGGTCAGGGATTATACAAGCAGATGCCAAGAAAGCACCTGGCATGGGGTCTGGTAGGCAATAAAGCTCACTGGTGTCACTGTCTGGTGGCAAGCTATTACCTCAGTGTTACTAAATCCACACAACCACTCGGTTTGGTCTGCCCACCTGTCAGATTAAAAGTTAAGCTAATAAATAAAGCAAAAACAGACAGTAAGCCCGGTGTACCCGTGGGACATTTACTGAGGGGGCAAGGGTCGCTTGAGTCCGGGGTTTTGAGTCCAGCCTGGGCAACACACCAAGACCCCATCTCCTAAGATCAATTTGAAAAATTAAAAACAAAATGGACAGTGTTGATGGGTGAAATAGACAAATCCACGATTCTAGTGAGGACTTCCACACTACTCTCTCAGCAGTGCACATAATACATACACACAGAAAATCAGCAGGGACATAGCTGACCTAAACAAGGCCGTCACCCCAGACCTGACGCGCACAGAGCACCTGAGAAAGGAGCAGTCTGCAGATCCTGAGTGTGCTGGCATGGGGCATCCACCAACACGGCCCACGTCCTTTGGCATAAGGCAATTTCACAGAAACCACACAAAGGCTCTCCCAGACCACAACACAACCAAGTGAGAAGCCAGGAACGAAAAAGCTGCCATCAGATACACACACGAGACCAACAGGAGCTTTCAGGGGAATTTTTAAATATTTTGAAATGAATGTAGATGAAAATTACACCATATCAACAACTATAAGCTGCAGCTAACACTGGGCTAAGAGGAAAACAGCTTATATTGTAAAGAAAAAGTCTCAAATCCATAATATAAGCTTTGCCCCTAAGTAATTAGAGAAAAAAGAGTCAATTAAGCTCAAAGCAAGCAGAGGATAAAAATAAAAGAGAGCTGGGCATGGCGGTGCATGCCTGTAATCCCAGCACTCAGAACGCTGAGGCAGGAGGACTCCCTGAGAGTTCAAGGCCAACCTGTACTACATAGCAAAACGCTGTCTCAAAAAAACAAACAAACAAACAATACATACATATACACATATATATCGCAAACAAACAAAAAAGTTCATGCCCTTAATTTACATCTATTCATGCAGCTCTATGAGGAGATGGACACAAAACAATACATCTTTTCTTATGCACAGAAATGAAATGGCTTCCTAAAGGTAGATCACTGGGTAGAGTTTTAAAATTATAAGAGCTGCTCCAGAGATTCCTTTGAGAAAAACAGGGTTGGGGATATAGCTCAGTTAGCGTAAGTGCCTGCCTAGCAAGCATAAGGTCCTGAGTTCAATTCCCAGTACCAAAATATCTTTGAGAAAAACAGTTGCCACTGGCAGCACATTTAAATGATGCAGCATGAATTACAAAATGTGCATACTCATGTGACATGTTCAACCTGCCCAGCAAACTTAATGTGTCAACTCAGGGGAGAGTGGCAACTATGTTCAAGTGAGCAGATAAAGTGGCTGCATTTAAAGCCAAACTGAAGAAAAGAAAGAAGGGGGGGAAAAAAAAATATATATATATATGTATATACAGGGATTGCTGGGATGATTACACTGCTGATGTCTATCGGTTTATTGAAAGGAACAGTTAATGCTTAAAATCTTTTGACCATGTTGCATGCTTACATTTGGTAATCTGAACAACTAATTTGCAGAACAATATGCATTAGTGCCTGCCTAGCAAGCATTCAACCACTGTTGAATTCCTATCAATGTTGTTTAGTGAAGTTCTGTATCATTTCTAATGGTTTTTATTACCTTTTATTCTTGTAATTGTTTGATCAACCTGGCATTCTTACATCTGGTAATCTGAGCAACTTCGCTGAAGATAACAATATGTAATATAACAACCACTGTTAATTCTGATCATCTTGTTTTGAAATTCTGTATTGCTTTTATTGTTTTGTGTTGTTTTGTTTTTATCTTTGTTGTTATTTGGGGGGGGTCTCTTTAAAAAAGAAAGCCAATCTGAATTTATGGGGCTAAGGAGTGAACAGGGGGATTTTTGACATGTTTCATACATCCACAGATGTAGGAGACCAGACAGTGAGGATGGAGGCCTAACTGACCTCCTGGGCCAGCACTAAGGAAGAAGGCAGCATGCTGCGCTCCTGCAAGTTCCAGGGAAAAGTCAACAGAGCCAAGATCTGGTTTTTCATCTGAGCTTGTAATGTGGATAAAGGGAGACAGGTGTATCTTGTGCTAGACTACCTGCTTGCTCCCACGTCTGAGCAAATAAAGGTGAGGTGAGCAAAATGCTCAGGGCTCTTTGTCCACTAGAGGCAACAGCCCCTGACCCCTCTCCCTAAATTAATTCTGTGTCTTTTGTCTTGCATCCTCATTCATCTCCTGGTCAGAGACTGAGGCAGGAGGATTGCCATGAGGTTGAGGCCAGCCTGGGCTAAATAGGGAGTTCATGGTTAACTTGAATTACATAGTAAGACCCTATCTCAAAAAAATTAGAAAAAAAAGGATGTTTGAGATGGTTTTGAAATCTCCATAAATTCTGGATTAAGGCCAAGGTGGAGGCCAAGATGAAATACCCTGAGCTTACTACAAAAGCACCAAAAACCTTGCTTCCATTTCCAACATCCTATCCTTGTAAACCAGAGTTTTCTGCAGTGACAGTAACCAACATTATGCAGTAGCCTGGATATATGCAAGACACTTGGCAAGTCATGTCTCCCATCACCTCCAGATGGGACCATCTAGTTGCAGGAAAACAAGCTCAGAGCTCCCACTGCTTCTGTATTATGGTGCGTTTATAATCATTTCGTCATATATGACAACATAATAATAATAATAATACAGTGCACAATAAATGTGCTGTGCTTGAATTGATTGAAAATGATTTTCCATGGGAAAACTGTCTTCCACAAAACTGATCTCTGATGCAAAAGGTTGGGTACCACTGCTTTAAATCACCTCTCGAGGACTCACAAGGCCGAGTACAATGCAAATGCTATGTGAATAATTACACCACATTGCTTAGAGAACCAGGATAAGAAAAGGTCGGCGCTTGTTGAGTACAGTTGCAATTTTTCTTTCAATCTGTGGTTGGTGAGCTATGCAGATACAGAAACTGCAGATACAAAAGGCCAACTATCTGTTGGTAAAATTATTTTTTTACACTTCTTTTCTATCTTCTCTTTATGTTCTGTGGCTACCAAACAGGTTTTATTTTTCCTTTTTCCTCCACCATGCTGAGGATGGAACTCAGGGCCTCACACATGCTAGGTAAGTACTATAGAGCTGGCTACACCCCCGGTCCAGAATTTTACATTACAGATGGGACACACGAGGTTTCCATAGGACAGGACGGGGAACCTGCAGCTCAGGTGCCCCTGGGGTGAAAAAAAACTTAAAACATTCTCAGGCTACAGACTGACGTACCTTAAACCCAGAGATTCTGAGTCAAGAAGGAGAGCTACCACATAAGACAAATATATAATGTTATATGCTGATGTTATTGTCAAGGAAAAATCCCTTGGAAACAGGAAACTGAAGTGTACCAACAGCCGCGGTACAAAAAACAGACTGTTAGTTAACAAGGGTCATCCTGACCTGTCCTTGAAATGCTCCAGTTTTTCTCAGCTGCAGGGCCCAGCCTGTCAGGAGGGGGAGGAGAAACGTCAGGAACACTCCACACACATAAGCAGGTAACCGTCCCACCCATAGGCCATGGCTCTCACTGCTTGGTTCAGGCCTGTAACGCAGGCCTGGCTCTCGTTATCTTTGGGCAGACCAGTGATCCCATCATTGCCGGAGGTCTGTGATGGGACACTGACCCTTACATCGTGCCCTGAGGGCCCATGGCATCCTCCTCACAAGTTCCTGGTCCAGTGCCCTCCAGAAAGCACCCAACCCTAAGCCAGGGCCCTTTCCATCTTCGATGTGCTGGGGTAGAAAACATGAATCTCTGCCTGACCTTGTGGATCTACACACTCTAACTAGGATCAGTGGTGGAAGATTCCGAGGATTCCATTGGCTAGAACATCCTCCCAAGAGAGGGCCGCAGGATAGCCCCAGAGTGCCTGGTGATGACCTGTCTCATGCTGGGTGATCACAGCAAACACAGGCGCTGTACAATATGACCTGCCATCCAACCAAATGGATGCTATGCTTCAATGAAAAGTTTACTAAAATAAGAAAACTAGGCTCTGCCTTCTGCTGCCCACTCTCCGCCCTCAAGGCTTACATACCTGCTTCCTTTAACCAGGAAATCTTCCCCTACTGGTGTATCTCAGGAACTTCCCTCACAAACCCTCCCACCCAGCTACTCCTGAAATGCTGATCAGCACCACCACTACCACCCCACGGCCCCGACTGGTATTGGGATGAAGCCCAGGGTTTTACACTGACCTTCATACCCAGCCCTATTATTTATTTAGACAGGCTCTCACTAATTCTCAGGTGGGACTTCCAGCTTGCCATCCTCCTGCCTCAGCCTCTCAAGGCTCATATTACAGGGCTGATTCCAGAAAGCTTCTTGTTTACAGCTCAACATCTTCCTAAGAATGTCAGCTCAGCACTAGTAGGTCCTTAATTGTCAAGCACAAGGTCCCTGGTAAACAATGGCTGTTTCCATGAATAAATGAATTCACACACCCATGAGTAATGAATAAAAAGAACAAATTAACTGGATTAGAGGTTACTTCTAGCAGAGATACTGCATAGCTGAGGGACTGACAGCCAGGTGTGGTGGCACACGCCTGTAATTCCAGCACTTGGGAGGCTAAGACACAGAAGGATCATTGCAAGTTTCAGGCCAGCCAGGGCTACATAGTGACAGTCTTGTCTTAAAAGAGGAGGCTGGGAAAGGCTGGTAAAAAGATAAGTGAATAATCTAGGAAACAGCCTTGATAGAAGGGACAATGGAAAGTGCAGGAATTGGGAGCACAGGGAGATGCTGAGAAATGTAAGCTCTCCAGCCCCTGACTCTGCTGCCGGCCAAGCCGTGTTCCCAGACACCGGGCTCATCCTGCCATCCCAGCCCGATACTGTCCAGTGTCCGACCCAGCAGGAAGAGCTGGCCAGCAGCCTCCTGAGGTTAGGGGTAGAGCCTGGGTTCTGCACTGCCTGCAGAGACAGGATGGGAGCATGGGACCTGACGGTCCCCACACATGCACAAGCTCTCCGTGTCCACACAGCGTGCTCCTCCTTCACACCTGCACACACTCAGTCACACACTCTCGCACTCCCGGACACGCACTCCCTGCTCAAGTCTGATCGCACGACCCTAGAAACAGCAATGGCAACATCTCCCGTGCCAAGTGCCTGATACACATAATCCCAGGGACGCAGATGCGAAATCTCAGATTCACGCAATCTCTGATTCACACAATCTCGGATTCACACAATCTCGGAGACACCGTCTCTGAGCTAATAATGTGACTCCGTCTCCCCAGAGACACGCACAATCCTCCGGACTCATCTCAGAGACACTCTCGGACACACAGCCCCCAAACGCCCCACCCTCTGACACGCTCAGTGGTGGGTTTATACACGCTCGAACATGTGCGCGCGCACACCAGCCGCAGCCTCGTGTAGGTCGTCCAGCCCCTTTGTCTGGTAACGGTGGCCCCGCCCACCAGGCGTTGAGGCGGTCTTCCCTATCCCTCTTGGATGTCCGCAGCCGCTCAGGACCATCAGTACCTTTCCATAGTTGATATTGCCAAGGCCTCCACAGCAGTCGGGCCCCGACGCAGTGCTACTCATGGCCTCCGCTCCCTGGCCCGCAGCTCCTTTCCCCTGGCGGGCGACCACCGGAGAGACCACGCGGGGGGCCTAGCGCAGTCACTCACCCCTGGCGTCGGCCCCATCGCGCTAGGGAGGCGCTGCCGGCCGGGCCGCTTTTCCGGTGACCCCGATGATTCCTTTGGCCTTCTGGGAAATGTAGTTCCAGATCCCCATCTTGCCTGACTTCTCGGTAACACGAGAACTACAAGCCCCAGGGTCAGTCGTAGGAGGGCCTGCAGGTTCTGAGACAGCTGGGCAGTGGTGTCCCTCCCCTCTGGGGATCCCCTGTACCCGAACTTCCAAATGGCCTGGCCATCCTGGCCATCCTGTCTTTGACTGGAGGCAGTGGGATTAGAAGCCACCCGCCGCGCACCCTAGATATAAATAAGTAACTTCTCAGCAGCTCTCCCCCACCACTACCCTCTCCCGTAGTCGCGGGCTTTGGCTGGCCGTGCCCCCCTGAGATTGGCGTTGCGGGCGATGCAGGCAGGCACAGAAGCTGCTCCGCCGAACGCTGTCCCCTCTCCTCCAAGGCCCCTTGCAGGTTTTGCTCAGCTACAGACTCCAATTCCGCTGTCTCGTTTCTTCATTCATTCCCACATTTACTCCCTGGTTTTTTCTGAACGTATCTGCACGCTAATATTGCAGAGAGCGACGCAAGACCTGACCCAGTCCTGTCTCCAAACGAAGAAACAAACCGAAGGATCCTAATGCGGGTCAGTAATTTTGCATTTTAAATTCCTCGAAACTCAGGACGGTGATAGGGAGCAACTGCATTCCATGTTGCCTAAGGAAGTTTATTCTCGGTCCAAGGTCCTAGTCCACCGCCTATTCTTATCTATAAGATAAGCCCGTCTTGGTGGTGCTTGCCTATAATCCCAGCATCATGGGAGACCGAGGCAGGATGAATACCACAAGTTCGGAGCCACGTCTGGACTACATATTAAGTTAAACCCCAGCCTAAACTACATAGTGAGACCTTGTCTCAAAAAAATAACAACAAAAACAATTCTTATTGATGCAGCTGATCACCCACCTATCTCAGACCCTTTCCTGAGTGTCTTTTACATAACTGCCTTTTTTTTTTTTTTTTTTTTTTTTTGCGGTATTGGGGATCGAACTCAGGACCCTGCGCTTGCTAGGCAAGCGCTTATTCCACTGAGCTATATCCCCAGCCCCATAGCTGCCTGTTTTCGACCTTAGAGAACCGCTTTTGTGGCCAGGTATTAGATACACGAGGAAACAGAGTTTGCTGCGTTCCCCAGCCAACAGGGAACCAGGCAGGATTCTACAGCCTCACCTTCCTGAATCCACTTGACCCAAGGTCAGGCGCCTTGTCCCAAAGAGCATCCGCTGAGCCGCCATTGACATTTAGTTCTGTGTTGACTGCTTTACAAATTGGTCACAACCTTGCAGCACTGCTTAGGTGGGGCAGGCACACTGGAACTGGCCCAGGAGGAAACAAAGCTTTTGTAAATAAGGGGCAGAAGAGGGGTTGAAGGGAGGGTAGGAGCATGGGAGGGGGATTAAGGTATATCATGTACAGGTACAAATGAATTCATCCCTATGGTGAATCTGATCATTCATTATGTATATCGTTTTTTGGGGGGAGGGATATCTAAAATGTACAGATAAATTAGAGACTTTCAAATAAATAAATAAATAAATAAAGCACTGGCCACCCACGGGTCTGGGTACACAGGCCTGAAGGGCTGGTTCTGTAAATGACCAATCGCAAAGATCAGGAACCACGCCCTGCTCAGGATCTCAAGCAGGCCTGCTGGGGTGCAAGCCATTTCTGTGGAGCAGCAGGGCTTCTGACAAACGTGTCCCTCACCCCTACCACATGTTCACTGAAGCCCCCACCTCCAGACCCACCTGGAAATTCTTGTTTGTTTGAAGCCATGAAAAAGAATTTCTGTGTCTTTGCCTTATCTGGGAATGAAGGAAGGCAACTATTTAGATGTCACACTTCAGGACTGACGCAATCCGTGTTGATCCACCCCCAGCACTGTCCCTCAGTAAAAGCAAACACCTTGCTTAGAAGCCAGACTTGCACCTTGAAATGTGTGGTTGATGTAATTCAGATATTTTCAGGCAGAAGTCCTTGCCTGGGCTTTTTGGATCCATCATATCTGCCCCCCACCCCACCCCCCGCGCCAAGACACGGTCTTGCTGTGTAGTAGTTCAGGCTGGTCTTGAGCTCACTGTAGTAGCCCAAGCTAGCACACACTTGCAATGATCCTCCTGCTTCTGAGGAGTGGCCTGAGGAGGGCTGGGGTTATAGGCATGGGCACCACCTCCATCCAACTGGGCCCTCTGAAGGCTTTCGAAGAAATCAGTCAGGCCGGGCTCTCTCACATTTCTGCCCCAGCCTCCCTAGCAAATGGAAAAGCCACATCTGTTTACATGCCCCAAGTAATGGGAAGCTCACGACCTCAGAGGTGGCCTTCTCCACTCTTGGATAGGGTTTTTTGTTTTTCCTCACTATGCAGTTCAGGCTGGCCTTGAACTCGCTATGTAGCTCAGGCTGGCTTGGAACTAACAACAATCTTCCTGCCTCAGCCTCCCGAGTACTGGGATTGCAGCTGTGCGCCACTACACCCAGCTCTTGGGCGGGGATAACATTTATCCCTGAAGCCCACTTACCTAGTGACCTTTCCTGAAGCTTTAACAAACAGCTCTGCTCTCTTCCTTTGGGGTTGTCTCTCTGCCCCTTGATAGCTCTCTCAGAACGAAGCCATTCATCAGGGAGCAGTATCTCCTCTCCCACCAGTGGTTTGCCTTCACTGCTGTGCTGCCCCTGGGCACTGGCTCTAGCTGCTGTGCTCTCTTAGTAGGCATTAAAATGGGCTTTTAGTGCTACTGCCAACATTTGCTGTTTGAGTGCTTTGGGGTAAAACGTAAAGCTTTCCCTACTCCAAACCTATTCTCCACCCATGAAATTGGTATCCTAACGGCTCCCAAGTGAACCTGCCCAGGAGCTGGCAGGCAGACTCAACAGGAGCCAGTGTGGGAGCGGGGTGGGATAGAGGTGAGTTCCCTCCCTATTCTCTCCCTCCATAAGCTTAGGAGGAGACCCCCTCTTCAGTGACGTCCTTCGTGCTGACAGCAGGGTGAGGAGTAAGGCCACCTCAGGCCCATCTTCTACTGTGCCAGCAGCCCAGGGAACCCCCAGACATGAGCATAGCCCCTCAGCATCCCATGCACAAACCCCTGCTTCCTGCTGGCCTCAGCGCAGCTCCCAGAACATCCAGGCACACACTCACCTGGGTGCATTCGCAGGTGCTGTTCCTGTGCCTGGTATGCTCTTTTTTTTTTGGTCTTTTTGAGACAGAGTCTCACGGTGCAGTTCAGGCTGGCCTTGAGCTCACTTTGTAGCCCAGGCTGGTCTCGAACTCACAATGATCCTCCTGCCTCAGCCTCCTGAGTGCTGGGATACAGGCATGTGCCACCATGCCCGGCTGGGATGCTCTTCCCTACATGTCCCCTAGCTCTTTGACATTCTGCTCAGTGTCACCTTTCACCCTGTTGAATGTGCTGACCCCCAGACCCCCAATCCTCCAATCCCCCATCCCCACTCCCAACTGTATTTCTCCCAACAACCCTCATTGCCATCTAGCAAATCTATTTGTTTGCCTGTTTGCTTTGTGTAGCATCAGCACCCCCCAGCACCCCAGTGGAAGGTGAGCTTCATGAGCACAGGAGCTTTTATCTGTGTGTACACAGCTCTTTCCTGGGCCTGTGGGCCAGTGCCTGTATGAACAAGAGTCGAGTAACCCTGGGCAAGTCATTCTTCTGGGCCTCAGTGACCATACCTGTGGGGAGCAGGATGGAGTGTGCCACCCAAACAAGAGATCAAATTCACTTTTTTTTTTAGAGGGGGGTCTCACTATATAGCCTGGGCTGACCTTGAACTTACAGCAATCCTCCTACCTCAGCTTCCCAAGTGCTGGGATTACAGGCATGCAACACCATGCTTGGCTCAAACCCACTTCTTGTAGTTGAGGTCCTTGCCACCACTTCCTGGCTGTACAATCTGGGAAAAGTGACTTGCGCTCTCTGACTCTCAGTAAAAGAGAAAATCCTAGCCATGAAACAGCAGCTAATGTGTTTGAGGCCCTGCTGATTGCAGTTCCTGAGCTCTGCACTCCAGGCTGGCTGCTTCCTTCAAGCCTCACAGCACGAGTGTTGCTCCAGCTTCGCAGAGGAGGAAGCTGACTGCATGGAAGGGACCCGTCCAGCCTCACAGCCGAGTGAGCGGCAGGGCTGAGGCAGAGACTCAGTCCGGCCTCCCCAGGACTTTAGGATCCTGTGAGAGGCCTGGCTGTTATTTGGCGCTCCAAACCCACCTTGTTTCTATCCTTCTCTGCTACCTTTCACTGCATCAGCCCTCAAGGTCAAGTTGCATCTCCGAGAATCCCGACTTGTCCTCTAAGGACGAAGGCAGAACATGATTCCTCACCACACCGCATCTGCCTTGCCATATCCTCAGCCAGGCAAGCCTCTGTTCCATTGCTCCCAGCCACAAGTCTTTGTACCTCTTGTTGCCTTTGCCAGAAACACCCTTCCCTTCTCCCTTCTCTAGTCGGAGAGCAAGCCAGTGTCTGCTTTGGCAGCCAACATCCCTCCATGTCCCTGGCATACACCTATTTGGAACTCATTGAATAGTTACTGAAAAAAATGAATGATTGAGATCAAAGTTGAATTTAGTTCGGTGAAATTATCCTTCATAAATAAAGGTGGTGTCAGGCATGCTGCAATTACATACTGTAATCCCAGTGCTCTTAGAGGCTGAGTACCACCTGGGCGATTTAGCTAGACCCTATCTCAAAATTTCAAAAGGGTGGAGATGTAGCTCTGTGGTAGAGCACCCCTAGTACCAAAAAAAGAAAAAATTTATCCTGGGCTGGGTGGTTCATGCCTATAATCCGAGCCCTCAGGAGGCTGAGCTAGGAGGATTCCCACAAGTTTGAGGCCAGTCCAGACTCCAGAGTAAGTTCAAGATCAGCCTGGGCTACACAGTGAAAGTCTAAAAACAAAATTATGTGCCTGCCTCTCAGCTACTTGAGAGGGAGGCAAGAAGATCCCTCGATCCCAGGAGTTTGGAGCCAGCCCAGGAAACAGTGAAACCCCATCTGAAAAAATAAAATGTGGGCTGGGCGTGGTATTGTATGCCTGTAATTCCAGCACTTGGGAAGCTGATGCAAGAGGATCACTGCAAGTTCGAGGCCAGCCTGAACTACATAGCAAGACCCTGTCTCCAAAAAAAAATTAGTTAATTAAAATATAAAATGCGGACAAAGTAAAGATACTTTCAAGCAAACAAAGCCTAAGAGTAGCCCCAACCAGAAGAGAAAGTCCCTGAGAGTTTCCTCAGGTGGCAGGCAAACAATACCATTTAGAAGCCCTCAGGCACAGGAAGGAGTGAAAAACGCAGAAAAGGTGCATGTGTCAGGAAATCCAAAGAAACAGGACGTATTTGTAACAAGACGGTCATTTTGTGGCCATTGAATATTCTATTCTGGTAACTGAGAGGAGGCAGAAAAGGCCAATAACATTGGAGGCAACTTGAACAGCGCAACTGACGCCCACAGGCTCTCTCCCACAGCTGCGGAGGGTAGCTTTGTTTCAAGTCCACATGGATCATGGCTAAGGCAGACCCTGTCCTAGGGCACACAGCTGCCCCGGACAGAGTGCGAAGGGCTGAGATCACAAGGTTTCCTCTCTCAGACTGTGGAATGAAGCTAGAAAACAAGAAGGCAGTTATACTAGTGTGTGTGTGTGTGTGTGTGTGTGTGTGTGTGTGTGTATGTGTGTTACTGGGGATTGAGCCCAGGGCCTTCACCTTGACCTGCTTTATCCTCATCCCTTTTAAATTATTTATTTTGAGGCAGAGTCTCCCTAAGCTACTAAATTGAATGCTGATGATAGACAGACAGACAGATAGGCCAAGCATTTGACATGCATCATTCCATTTGTAACTTCCAACAATCTGTTTTACAGAACAGAAAATTATTAAGCAGCAGCCAGGAAGCACTGAGGCCAGGACCCCAGTCTCAGTCACCCTGACCCTACATCCCACCCCACTTGCCTCTGTGCGTGCATGGCCACATACCGGCCAGGTCCCAAGTTTCTGGGTCAGGCTGGGCAATGAGATTCTTGCTCAGCAAAATATTCACCACCCCACACTCCTTCCCTCCTGCTGTGGGCAATACATGCTGACCATTGGCTGGTAGAATAAGAATGAACAAGACCTATGCTGCGGCATTGGAGGGGCTGGTGTAGTGTGCTGCGGCTTCTGGCCCTGGGGATCTGCTGTGGAAGTGCCATAAGAGCTGAACATGGGCCGCCCCTGTAGCCTGCACCCAGGACAAGCACAGAGCCACCCCACCCAGCCCAAACTAGACGAGCCAGCTGACCTCCAACTATAAACCCCAAACACAAATATAAATGCATGCTGCTGTCAGCCATCCAGCCAAGGTCTTCGTTACGCAGCCTCATTGCAGTGATACCTGGCTGATACAAATGCTCCTGGCCCCCTGTGACTACTTCCTAACTGTGCGAGCTTGGGTAGGTTACTTTGCAGCCGCAGATCTCTGTTTCCCCACTCTACAGTGGTACCATAATAGAACTGATTTTATAGGCCCCTTGTGGGGTCAAAGGAGATAATGCTCATGGTGCAGTGCCCACCCTGGAAAGTATGTCATTAGAGTACGTTAGCTATTCATCTCCTGTCACCATCCCTGCTGTTGTTGTCAGTAGCTGTGGCCCCCAGGATCCAGGAGGAAACCCACACCTTTACTCAATGGTTCTGACAGTCCAAGGTTAGAGAATGGGAGGGAGGCTGTTGTGGATTGACAACTGGTGGTCAACTCATAACCCCCAGCTTAACTGAGTAAGCGTGATGCTGGGTGGGGGACGCCCGCCTGAGGACTGTTGCCAGCAGCATGAGAGGCAGACCTGGAGAAGTGAAGTGAGGCTACGGGGAGCTGAGAGAAGCTGTTGGGAGCTGGTAGAAGCTGTAAGGAGCTGTTGGTTGTTTTGGAGGACCTCATCGTGCTGGCTTTCCTGATGAACATGGCTCTTTGCATCCTCCGAGGAGCTTGGGACCTCACTGGCACTGAGAATGGCTTCGGTTCACTTCGCGGGAGCTCTGGTCTGCAGTTTGAGCATCACTTCCTGGCTCCGGAGGGGAAGTACTACACTGCCAGTGTCCTGGAGAAGCTTGCTGCCTTGGCTTGCCTGATGAGAACTCAGCTGTCTTCACCACTGGAGGAGCTTGGGACCTTGTTGTCCCTGAGGATGGCTGTGGTACTTTTCAGGGGAGCTCTGGTCCTCACTTTGCACATTGTTTCCCGACTCCAGTGCAGATCCCCCAGCCTGCTGGCGCAGATCCTTCATCCTGCTGGCACAAACTTTCTAGATTCCACCACTGACCTTTGGGCCTTCCCAGCGCAGATCGTGAAACAGGCCTGTATGAGACATTGTTATGGGCTGCGGGCCTCCAGCTGGACTCGTGGGAGGCATTGTTATGAGCTCTGGGTCTTCAGCTGGACCCACGCAGGACATTACCATGGGATCCAGGCCCTCAGCTGGATTCCTTGGTCTTAGTGTGTGGACAGGTTTCCTGCACTCTTTTGTATGTCATCCTTTGGGTGACCATTATAAATAATTTTATAAAATATGTGTCCTGTATTATATATTGTATCCCCTTGCAAAAATAAGCCCCAAACCATAACAGAGGATGGTGTATAGCTCAGAAGGTGGAGAGCACTTGCCTAGTATGCTCCAAACTTGGTTTTTGTCCCTAGCATGGCAAAAACAAAACAAAACAAAAAGGCGACCCATGAATGGGAAGGGAGTTAGCTGAGAGGGCAACTCCCCAGGTACCTCTTCCAAGTGCCAGAGCTGCTCCCTTGCCTCTGACTCATGCGGGCCTGGCCCCACCCACCTCAGTGAGCATCTGCAGAGGGTGCTTGGGCACCAGATGGCCAAGTACCTCATGGGATGGCGGGCCAGGTCAAAGTGACCCACTGGCCACGGGAACTCGGAGCTACCCCTGCCCTCCTGACGGGCTCTGCCCTCCGTCAGCCCAGGATTTACGTAACCAACACTTTAGCAGCCCCTGAGCGTGAGGGTGTGAGGCTTGGTGTTCGGGCCTGTGCTTCAACGTGTGCATCTTCCAGTGTGTCTCTGTGTGTGGGCACGCCTGCGTCTCCTTGGGGTATGTGAGTTTCCATCTGTACCCGTGTTCTAGTGTGCGTGTTTCAGTGTTGCAGGGTGTGTGCCTTTCCAACCTTGTCGGTGTGAGTCTGTTTCTCAGTGTCTGTGTGAGTGGGTGTGACTGTTGCAGTACGTGTGTGTGTGCACCTGAATGTATTCATTTCAGGGCTGATGGGATGAGGCTGGGCGTGAGTCTGTGTGTGCTCCAGTGTGTGGCAGTGGCCGTGTGTGGCAATGGCCGTGTGTGGCAGTGGCCGTGTGTATGTCCCCAGCCTCAGCACTGTAGTCTCAGGACTATGGGGAGCTGAACTCACCTCTGCGCCCCTTTGTGCCCCCGGGGCTGACACACCAAGTCCAACCAGCTCCGCCATCGCCTGCTGAGGCCCTGGGAAGGGTCTCCACTGCCGAGCCCCCTGCTTCCCGTGCAGATGTCTTGAAGATTAAAAGCAGCATGCCCTTGCGTCGGGCCTGGGCAGGGGGCCTCTGCTGACCCCAGAAGTGAAGTCCCAGAGGTACAGGCTGGCCGTCAATGGGAAGGGCCTTCCCTAGGGAAACGGACCATTCCTTCCCTACCAAGTTACTTCTGGGCAGCCCAAGGCCTCTCCTTCCCCAAATAAAGAGCTTCTTAAGTGTTTTCCCTGACAGGAGCTGCTTTGCTCCAAACCCTGTGCCCTTCATGCGGATGTAGACGGAGCCACAGCCACTTCTAAAAAGACAAGAAAAATGCTGTCTGTCTCCTCCTGTCACTGCAGAGAAATGACTTCTCGTTTTCCGTCTCCCTCTGCCTGCCCGGTCCTCTCCACCAAGGTCCTCCAGGCACCGGGCCCAGCCTCTCCACCCTCATCCAGGAGCCAGCCGCACCCCCCACCAGGTCCTGTTCATCCAAACCAAACATACCTGGGAGGCACCATACCCAGCCTCCCCTTCCCTGCCAGGACTACGTCTGTCGTCTGCTCCCTCAGTTGCTCCTCCAAAATGGCCCCGTCCGCCCCGTCAGCCCCCATCTGGACATCAGCGCATCTGGTCTCCCCAGCTGCCACCCTGCCCAGCCATCTTCCACCTGGCAGAAGATGACTCCCTCCTCAAAACCCTGCAATAGCTCCCCACCACCAAGACCCACACCGCACCTTCTCAGGCTGGCAGACAAGACTCATTCATTCATTCATTCCATTTTCTGAGTATAAGGGGCTGGACACAAGGGATAGGATTACAAAGAAAAGCCAGCCGTAACAGGATGGCCCATGGTGTATTACAGCCTGCAGAGGTTCAGGGCACAGAGACTTAGCCCATCTTAAAGGTTACTCACGGAGGAGGAGGCCTCAGACCCACGTGAGATTTACCTGTTGTAGCAGCTAATTTCATGTAACCGACATGGGTCTGCATCAGCAGGAACATAAAAGGCGAAAGAGAAAGGTCCCCTTCCGATTTTCAGAGTTGAGCACAGCTTAGCATTCTGGGCTGATCCTGAACAATCCCACCGCTTATTAAGATCTTTTGCCAACCTTGGCAAGTAGGTCCTGCTGTATGACTTAATCTGATTGTTGAGCCGGGCGTGGTGGCACAGGCCTGTAACCCCAGCACCCAGGAGGCAGAAGCAAGAGGATCACTGTGAGATAGGCCAGCCTGGGTTACATAGTGAGTTCAAAACCAGGCTGTACTACAAAGCGAGACCCTGTCTTAAAACAAAAAACAAAACAAAACAAAACAAAAATCTGATTGTTACAAGTAAAGGAAGGGGCTGGGGATATAGCTCAGTGGAATAAGCGCCTGCCTAGCAAGCGCAGGGTCCTGAGTTCAATCCCCAGTACCGCCAAAAAAAAAAAAAAAAGTAAAGGAATTTCTTGTATCCTATGAGTTGTGGAAAAACTCCTACTGGCTACACAGTCTATGCTGTGTTTTGTGGTGGTTACAAGCTCCTGGAGAGGAAGGAAGGGCTGGGCCTACTTGCTAGCCATCACCGAGGCCCAGCCCTGAGCTCAGCCCACAGCAGTCCTAAAGATCTGTTATGGGATCTCTGAGCCTGGGTGCCCCTCACTGCCCAGCTCTCTCCGCCTTTGTGTTTGAAGTAGCAATGCCTTCATCTGCATAAAATCACACCGGAGCTTCAACTTTTTTGTTTGTTTGTTTGTTTGTTTTGTTTTTGTTTTTGAGACAGGGTCTCCCTGTGCAGCTTAGGCTGGCCTTTTAGCCCAGGTTGGCCTTGAACTCACTTGTCTTCCTGCCTCAGCCTCTCAAGCTCTGGGATTACAGGCATGAACCACCACACCCAGCTCTTAGCTTGAATTTTGCAGTTTTCAAAACTGTAAGTCAAAATAAAACATTGTGTTACTTTGTTACAGCAACACAAAAACAGACAAAAACAAACCACCCGCCCCCAGGACCAGGAGGCCAGTCTCAGTCTGTCTTCTCCACTCTGGAGGCTGAGGCAGGAGGATCATTGCAAGTCTGAGACCAGCCTGGGCTACAAAGTGAGCTCAAGACCAGCCTGAATTGCATAGTGATACCCTGTCTCAAAAAAGACAATCAATCAATGAATCAGTCAATCAATCAGCCCGTCTTCTCCAGGACCTCCACGGCGGGCCTACCCGCACCCTGGGCTCTGGGAAGGAAACATGGTGGCAGAGTTAGTGGCGGTGCCTGTTTCCCTGCCTCTTGCTGCTCTGTTTATTCTCAGGAAGCCTTTGGGTAGCCACTGAGCCCTGCCCACTGGCCTTCCCCAGCAGACACTATAGTAGCCGTTCTGATGCAGTGGGACTCAGTCCCCAGGAGATGCAAGAGAGTCCCCAGGTCACTATCCCAGCGGAGGCACTGGCCAGTGGTTTCTGCAGAATAAATACATTTCCAGCTACTCCCCTCTGAGAACCCAGCACGTCCTCCAGGCCCCAGACTTTCCATGTGAGCCACAAATAACCAGGAACGCTTAGATCTACAACTTAGAGTTCCAAAGAAATGGAATTGAAACTAGCCAGGGGGGAGGATGTGTTCCCGGACTGACAATGCTAAGCCAGGCACGGGAAGCCCAAGGGGAGTCCGGGAACTGAGACAAGGCAGCCT
Organism: Dinomys branickii; assembly: GCA_004027595.1. Classification (NCBI taxonomy): domain Eukaryota; kingdom Metazoa; phylum Chordata; class Mammalia; order Rodentia; family Dinomyidae; genus Dinomys; species Dinomys branickii. The sequence goes on along the minus strand of PVLD010013330.1, from coordinate 2,364 downwards.
ATCACCATGCTCCCGGCCAGGCACTGCGCGGAGCACACCGCCAGTATCACACCTCGGCCCCCTGAGGAGGGAGGTACTGCTGCCCCTCGCGTCCTGCACTGAGGCTCACAGTGGTGACACCAGAGAAGTACCCAGAACAGGAGCCCGGTGTTCTGAGCAGGTTCATTTCCCAGCTTCATCACAGCCTCACTGTTTAAGCTCCTCGGTTTCCTCATCCATGACAAGGCAAAAAGAGTAGCATTAACCTCGTAAGTTTGTTAAAAAATGCAGGGGACCAGCACAGGCAAAGTATCTGGCAGGGGCCACAAGAACGAGGCTTCCCTGTGTACCTACATCTTAAAATGGGGGTGTACAACTATGCATGTACCCAAGGCCGTAAAGGTGGACCCGGGGCTCGCGGAGCTCTCTCCCACTCCAGCACCCACACTCTCGGCCACCAGCAGGTCAGTCACTGGGGCCCAATACACAAGCCACGGGGGGGTCCCAGGCAGCAGTGAGGGTGCCACACACAGCAGTGCAGGGCTCTACCCAGGTGAGCGCAGCAAGACTGAAGCCACATTCAGCAGCACGTTCCGCATCGGGGGCTCTCAGGCCCATGCTCCCCACAGAACAGTCAGAGCAGAGTCACTGAGTCACTCCCTTGAGTCACTCACAAGCCTAGAGAAATCTGCAAGTCATGGAGGACGGCTCTCGCAGGGGTGGGAGCCCTATGTAGAGTCCTCCACTTCCTCACTCACAGATCTGGCCTTTGCACAGCAACATACCTGAGTAAAAGGAGTACATTTCCCAGGCTCCCTTGCAGCTAGGTAGACCAGTGACCTGTACACTGGCAGTTAACAAAAAACTCATTTATGTAGTTAATTTGGAGGCAGGGTCTTACCATATAATTCAACCTGGCCTGGAACTCCCTATGTTGCCCAAGCTAGTCTCAAAGTCATAATCCTCCTGCCTCAGCCTCCCAAGTTCTGGGACATTCAGCAAGACCCTCTCTAAATAGCCAACGAGAACTGGGGTGTGTCAGTAAGAGAACGCTCGTCTAATACCCAGGAGCTCTGAGCACAACTCCAGCAGCACGAGAGCACGGGCAAGGGCAACTAAGTCAGGAATCGGGACTCCTCCTCTTCTTCCCCTCTTCTTGCTACCAAACGTGCAATAGCTGGAAGTTTATTTTAGGTTTTTTTTTTTCCGGTACCGGGGATCGAACTCAGGACCTTGCACTTGCCAGGCAAGCGCTTATGCCACTGAGCTATACCCCCAGCCCCCAATAGCTGGAAGTTTAGCAGCCACCTTGGACCATGAGGTGACTCTGAGGACGAAAGTGATAAACTGAGGACAGTGGGGCCTGAGTCTCTAAACCCGGGTCTCTGATGACTTCTTGGCACTGCCAAGCCAGCCCTACACCTCACCACCAGTAATCTTTTATGTGCAAATAAGTGCCTGATTTATTTAAGAAACTAGAGTACAGATCTCTCCTACCAATTGCCAATTACAGTTCTTAACTTCTGAGTACCATGCTTAGAATCACCCAGAGCTGAGTCTAGATTATGCCTGCACCACTCATGAGTTACAGACTGGAGCAAGACACTTAGTTATGCTGATCCTCATTTTTTTTTCCCCTGTTAAGTGAGGATAATACTTGCCTCCACCCAATAGCTATATTTATTTTTGCCCTTGTTACAATACTGGGGATTAAACCCAGGGCCTCTCCCATGAGAGGTAAGTTATACATCTACAACACTAACAACAACCCTGCTGTTTTTTGTTTTGTTTTTTTGAGATAGGACATCACTAAATTGCCCAGGCTGGTGTCAAACTTGCAATCCTCCTCCCTCGGCCTCCTGAGCAGATGGCGGTACAGGTGTGCCCACCACCCCTGGCGCTGTGAGCTACTTTTAGGAGCTCTCACTTGCCAGCTTCCGCCTCCAATCTACCCCCAGCTCTACGCTGATCTCCTCGGGGAAACTGAAGAGTCACCTTCCCCACTGATCCCACCGCCAACAGGCTCACGCCCCTAGGAGAGCGCTCTCAGGGTGCGGGTCAGATGCCCCTCCTTCTGACAGGTCCTCCTGATGGCGACCCAGCCCAGCAGAGCCCTGCTCCTCCCGTCTCAGCCCGTAAGGGCTGTAAGGTCTCTATCTTGCACAGGAAGTTTAAGCCTCAAAGCCTTCAGGGCCAACCTTAAGGCAAGGGCACAATCCCAAGGTTGAGGATAGCCTGCTGCTTCACAGACTGAGCAGCCTTCCAGAGACCAGGACTTGGCTTTTGCCAAATTATGCACATTCAGAGTTGGATAAAACCTATAGGTTTATTTGCAAGTTTATATGGAAGTGAGGCTGGGGATATAGCTCAGTGGAATAAGCGCTT